>JAQQBS010001425.1:2030659-2056882 GCA_030347275.1 Microctonus aethiopoides
CTTGGTCGAGTACTTAATATTAATATTAAGGGCCCAAACTTTCAGGGAATTTTTTTTTTGGTAATCCCAACAAATTTTGAGTACGGGAACGAAAGAAAAAAAATAGTCCAAAAAAAAAAGCACCCTAATATATAATATAAAAATTTTTGTTGAATTTCAATAATTGACACCTCCTGAAATAAGAATACAATGGATGAGATAGAAACTAAAAGTAGAAAAATCGTTAATATTACTCTCACCTGTATATCCATCATGTTTGGCCGCAGTACGTCGCTGCAATCATGTTCCCAAAATAGTATGAACTTGCGCAAGCGTGAACGGATGAGACTAAAAGTCCACGCCTCCGTATTATCATGTACCTGATTCTGAAGCACAAAATTCCCTGAGTGGGGATCGCTATATTGGAGGACGTACGCCCTTTGGCGATGACGTCATGAGGGTAGAATCAATAGTTTCCCCTATTTTCCTTTATGCCTTTCACCCCTGAACGAGTCGACCCTGCCGTTCCTTCGCGGATTCTCGCGCGAGTCGTGCGAGAGGACACACCAAAAGTGCTGTCAGTGCGGGAAGGTCACTGCAACGTTTGGGACGGTGCGATATACTGTCGACCCTGATCGACTTAAAAACGAAATTTCCGGTCATTCAAAATATACAAAATTATTTCAAAATTCATTTAAACGCCGTTGAATCATCGCAAGAAGTGATTTTTTACTCTGATTATACATGAAACTAGTTTATATTGATTATAAACTAAAAAAAATCTGGAAGTTTTTGATTTGTTGTGTACGAAAAAATTTGAACCACTCGAAAATTGTAACAAATTTAAACTTATAGAGAAAGTGATTGGTTTTTTGAGCCGTCGCTGCGATTGCATAGTGTATCATCTAATTAATCAGACTGAGCTGTCTTATCGATTGGTAAGTTTATTTTTGAATTTTCCTTTCTCAACAGATTTTTTAAATTTTCTTACATCACATTCTATCATTATAATCATGATTATACTCTCATTAGAAAGCAGCATGACAATTCGGACAGACAGTCATGAATAAGAGAATTTGAATGTTCATTTAAGGTTCTTGAATATTTTCTGAAACTAATTGTCTGCTATAAATGTTGAGACAATGACTAATCACGTATCGACAACATCATATCACATGTAATTTAACTTTAGTTCTCTACCGTCGGCGGGTGGTGATGATACAAGATGTGCGAAATTGATATGAGAAATGATACAAGGGTGAAAGGGATGTCTTATGGACATGGATGAAGTTTGTGATAATGATATAGTGATGACGGTGGTTCCAGGAAGCAAATTAGGATACATACAACCTTCAAGATTGATAGCTGTGTGACCGACTCGTGTAGACAGTGACGAATACGTCACTCAAGGAGTGGGTATTGGGAAGCCAGAAGAGAAGTAGTGCGAGGTCGGGTAAAAATCGATGGCCATCAGCGCCCATGGGCGGCCTCGCGTTTAGGACGAGAAATAGTCCCTCCCAGAAGACCTCACTACGGTGGGGTGATTGCTGCCCTCCAAATATCAGCCCACCGGTGCCGTCAGCCGCGCTGAAGGACCGTCATCAGGATATGCCACCGGTACCTGTTTGAGGTTGTCCCCCGCTGTTGCGTGACTGTACCCCGCGGGGATATCAAAGGTAAAACATGAACCAAAAACAGAAAATCCATCATTCATTTGTCGCTAAAATCGCTTGTTAATCGTATATTTGTAATCATAAAAGAAACATACATTTGTTCGCTATAAATAAATCCGCAGTCATCTTCTCTGTGTCACTATGCAAAAGAACGGGCTTCTTCTGGTCATCTCAGGTTTCCAAACGTTCCCAAATCAGGTCGCATACCAAACCTCTGGGATATCCACCTTCGTCAGTTTCAACTTCCACCAGTCGATATTAACGCACCAAAGATGATTAACGTACCTGGTGTTGTGTCAATTGGTCTATTCTATGTTTTGATATTGGGCGTTGGAATATGGGCTGCACGAAAAAAAGAGGCAGGCAACGATTCTGAGGAGGAAGTGATGTTAGCTGGCCGTTCAATTGGTTTATTTGTTGGTATTTTTACAATGACAGCAACATGGGTTGGCGGAGGATATATCAATGGCACGGCGGAGATCATCTATACAAAGGGCTTGGTTTGGTGCCAAGCTCCATTTGGTTACGCGCTTAGTCTCGTCTTTGGTGAGTTAATTTATTTATTTTCATTTGAATATTTCTTTTTCATTTGAATTTATCATTTCTGTGTGATCACATTGTTCCAGGTGGTATATTTTTCGCCAACAAGATGCGACAGCAGGGGTACATCACTATGTTGGATCCGCTCCAGGATGCATTTGGCGAGCGGATGGGCGGGCTACTATTTTTACCAGCTTTATGTGGCGAAGTATTCTGGGCTGCCGGAATACTTGCTGCTTTAGGTGCAACAATCGCTGTTATCATTGATATGGAACACAGTCATTCAATCATTTTCAGCGCGTGCATTGCCGTATTCTACACTCTTTTTGGCGGACTTTATTCTGTGGCATACACGGATGTTATACAGCTTTTCTGCATTTTTATCGGACTGGTAAGACAAAATTTTAATCTTCAATATCTTTAATATTCAACTGTCCTTAATCTTTCATAATTCAAAATAAATTTGGGTATCAGTAAATTAATGCAGTCAAGTGGGTTTACTCATCCAAAAATTAGTCGATATTTTAATTTTCTGTTTTCTTAACCGTTTGAGGCCGGCGCGATTCGGCACTAATCCATCAATATGGAAGGAACCTTTTTCGCATGTGGGTCGCTACGCCTGGTTGTCGACTAACCCGTGACTAAAACAGTACCCAGAAATTTAATATCATTCTTAGGGTTTAAAAATTAATAATGGCAAATACACTAAAAATATTCATTTTTTTTTCATCCTAAGTAACTTTTCAAGTTATTTTAATTTACGTAAAATAATTTGTGCATTTAGTTTGATAATAATCGGTAATTAAATATAAAGGAAAAAATTTAAAATTTGCAATGTAACACAGGGTTTGACAACTGGAACAGTATATTTTGATAATTTTTACATAATTATAATAAAAATGCAGAGGGTGTATATTTACACCTTTCGTCCATATTAGTGGACAAGTGACGGCGCATATATACGCCTTTAGTACTCAAAAGGTTAATTTTTTAAAAAGAATACTTCCAAGATAAAATTTTGATAATTCCCCAAGTTATGGGCATTTGAGTAACAGCCTCGCATTAGTTGAATTCTGACAAATAAACCTTGAACGTGTTTTCCTCGAAACCTTTTTTTCAAAACTGATGATCAATGTATCTCAAAAACTGATTAATAAATTAACTTTCGTAAAGTGAAACATTCGTAAAGTAAAACTATCAAGGTTGTCATGGGATACGTATGCAACGAAAATCTTGAAAAGGAAAGAGATGTTAGATAGAGTTGAGGAAAAAGATGGGTTAGATAGATCACCTTTCATACGGAATCATAAATTCTCGGTCGCTAATTCGTCCGATGGTTCGTATTTAACGTGCCGGTCGAATATGGCGTATATATCTGCACGAAATGTATCCGAGGTTGGAATTAGTATGCGGCTGGGACTAGACATTTATGACGAAATAGACCCAATTGTAGCTGCGCACAGTTATACACATGCGCGTTGTATCTGTTCTCATGGGTACATGTTAAGCTACGAAAGTGAACTGGACAAGCGTGCCATATGCAACGGTGAGGAATAGTAACACGGTTTAACATCAAATGCATCATCATCGTCAATTAAGTAATGCGATATACATTCTAATTTTGTGAAGATACCCAACTACAAAAATTATCTCAAACATATGTGATGAACTTTATACTAAAGTGAACTGGCTTTCCTGTATCGGGATGTTGATAAATTTGACGCTGAAGACATTACCATAATAATTTATTTCTAATATATAATTTCTTATCTGAATGAAATTTTTTTTATTACAACATCAGGATTAACTTTTTGATTTGATTCCCATACGGGAATTACCTTAAATAAATTATGTATCTGTATCACATTTGGGTTTGTGTGATGAGAATCCATATAAATTCCTTCAGGTCAGACCGTAGTAATATTATGATCCAATGATCTTTAATACCATGGACTTGTCATACCCTCCTTATCTCAATTTGTGAATGAAAACCCCTACAAGTTATCCCATTTGCTCACGTTTTCTTTATATGCGTCTGAATCCTCATCAATCCTGTTGCTTCTATTCATATGTAACAATTGAGTATTCAACGATCCCGCTTCTCTTTCATTTCGGAAGCTTATGGTAAAATCTATGCACGATTTTTATTTACTATTTCAGTGGATGTGCATTCCCTTTGCATGGATGAATTCAAAAGTCGCACCATTGAGTTCAATGGATGTTGACTGGATTGGTGAAATTAAGTCCAATGAATATTGGTCATATTTGGACTATGGTCTTCTTCTCATCTTCGGTGGTATACCGTGGCAGGTATACTTTCAACGTGTCCTGTCATCAAAGACAGCTGGCAGAGCCCAATTACTTAGTTATGTAGCCGCGGTTGGATGCATTCTCATGGCAATACCACCAGTTATCATTGGAGCTATTGCAAAAGCGACTCGTAAGTATTTATAATTTATGATTTTAATTTTTCTATTATATATTTTTGACGGCCGCCAATATCAATGAATCATTCCTTCATCAAAGAGTATATTTACGTATTCATGAATTATTATTGTGTCGTATCGTTCGGACCAAGTGTTGTCTCCTGTCTCAATCCCCATCCCCTATTTTTCGTTGGAGATTAAATTAGTCCCGGTTCGCCTAACGGCCCTTAAAAACATGGAGGAGACAGAGAACGCAAGAAAATGTATATCCACAGCGTCAGAAACTACTTGACATTTGCTATGGGAGCTGGTGGTATTTACAACATTGGCGCGAAAGAGCGAATGAGAAAAAGAGGAGAGAACGATAAAGCTTCAAGGAAACGAGGGTGCGTATTGCCGAACACAATACCGTGAGATCCCAACATGTGGTCGGTACCCTCTTCCACGCTTATTGTATGAAACAGACTAGGGTGACTGAGAGGATTGGTAATACGACTCAACGATACATATATATAAATATGCCGGCACACCCTGATAATTAATGCACTAAATTGTATCAATAATTTCCCGTGTTATTGAAATGGAATACAACTAATATTGAAATTAGAATGAAACTTTGTTTGCGTAAATGTTACAGCGTGGAATGAAACTGCATATACTGGGCCGTATCCACTCGGAGAGGCAGAAACAAGTATGATCCTGCCAATGGTTCTGCAATATCTTACACCTGATTTTGTTTCATTCTTTGGATTGGGTGCCGTTTCTGCAGCGGTTATGTCATCTGCTGACAGCAGTATACTATCTGCTAGTTCAATGTTCGCGCGTAATGTCTATAAACTGATTTTCCGGCAGCGGGTGAGTAAAATTAAACGTAACTTTTTAATACTTTGTCACTGTCGCTGGCGATTGGCCGATGATCATTAGATGTATAAAATATCTCATATCAAACTCAGGCTTCGGAAATGGAAATAATCTGGGTGATGCGCGTTGGCATAGCAATAGTCGGTGTTTTGAGCACCATAATGGCTCTCACCATTCCATCTATTTATGGGCTGTGGTCAATGTGTTCGGACTTGGTCTACGTCATCCTATTTCCTCAACTACTGATGGTGGTTCACTTCAAAGATTATTGCAACACTTATGGCAGCCTGTCAGCTTATATTATAGCATTCCTAGTGAGATTAAGTGGCGGCGAATCGGTAATAGGTCTTCCTGCATTAATACACTTTCCAGGATACGATGAAGAAAATCAAGTTCAGACATTTCCTTTTCGAACAATGGCAATGTTAATCTCACTAATAACACTCATTGGTGTCTCTTATGGCACACAAGTTGCCTTTTTAACTGGGCGATTGGCACCAGGTTATGATGTCTTCAGGTGTGTTGTCAATATACCCGAAGATGTTGAACGCGTAGGTCCTGATCCAGCTGAAGGAGAACAAATGGCGGTTCTCGCTGCTGGAGGTGGCAGATTTTATGGCAGTAAGGACGAATCGAACGGACGAGTCAATCCAGCGCTCGAGCCGGACTATGACATGGAACCAGGGTGCGATACAACTGGTAGTACTACTGGTATTGATAATGGTTGTGGTGGTGGTGGCGGTGGCATTGTTAATAATAATTCTGCCCCACACACTGTCAACTCAGGGCGTATGCCACAGTCTAGTACTGCTTTCTAAATCCGGTTCCATGATCACAAGCTGTGACCAACAATAAGTGAGGTGACGCGGTATTGTTACTTTCATGTTTGATTTCATTTCATGCAATCGTTTTCGTTAGAATAATATACATTCAGTTCAGTACTTATTTTTCATGAATTCTTTGTTGCGGTATATTTTGGAACATTATTTTTCTAAATTATTCTCATAATCTCCAATTAAATGTATTGTATTCATCAGCATGCCGCGTCACCATTTAGGCCTAGTGATCTCATTGTTTAATATCTTGATATAGATATATAAATATGCTATAGATGACACAAACAATCACACACACACACGCACAAGCTACGCTTTAACGTGCGTGTGTGTGTGTATATATATTTGTGAATGTGTGTATGTTGTATCGAATGTGATCTTAAAAATAGTATGATATTTTTACAGGGAAAAATGATCAGATCTGAATTTGGTTTTTATCTGATCGAATTTAGCCAGATATGATTACATCAGATTTCCAATATGTTTATATCTGATCAGATCTTACTCTCAAAAATATGATAATACTGAGGAAAATATTGGGTATAATTTTTCTTCGTGTATATTTATTTAGTCAGATCTGATCAAATGAAATCATATCAGATCATTTTTCCTCGTGCTAATTTAAAAAAAGTGTCTAGAGTCAAAATTTTGTTCCTACTTTGAACCTGCATATAGCACGTTTTGTAGGAATTGAGGATGAACTATTTAATTTTCGTCCTTTTTAAGACCTTAGAAGTGGCAGATATTTCCATTTCTTCCACTTTAAGGTATAACGAATTTTAACTTGTACCTTCTTGTATTTACATGGATGATAATAGAGGTATAAAAAAAGAACAAGTTAGGAAAACTAAGGAGTTATTAAAGTTCAAATAAATATGAAGGATATGAAGGGTATTGGGAAGTCACTATTTAGGACTCACGAGGTATAATTGAGACACAGTAAGGAGAATAAAGGTTTAATGTGAGAACAAAATTTCGACTCGGGGTCCCACTGTCTCATTACTATTCGCATGAATGTGGATATTCAAGAATGTATCAAACTGCTTTTAAATATAAAACAGATAATAAATATAGATAATTAGTATCGATCGCAGCCAATTTATTCAATACAACTAAATTGGTCTCATTAACGATAATTATCTGCAAAATTCAAGAAAAAATCTATAAACTGTTGATATTATTTCATCCAAAGTTTAATTCAATTCCTTCACATTGATGAAATCAACAAATTTAATCCACAAATCAATTTTTTTAACTTTTATCCTCATTCTCATGTACACATTTGTCATTAAAGCTCTTCATCATTCATCCGTAGTATTTATTTACTGTTAATGACTTGAACAATAAGTAAATTATTGATCCATGAATGTTCTTTGATATCTCAGGATGTTATCAAGAAAATAAACATGCACTATTTTATGACGAGATCAATTTGTGCTGCGATCGAACTATGTTTATCACATGTATAGTGTATCAGAAGAATAAATGTAAAAGATGAAAAAATAATACGAAAAATATATATGTTTATGTATATATGAAGTTGATTTATCGAAAAAAGATGGCAGACGTCGATTAGAAAAGACTGATTGACGACGTCAGTCTTACGTAAACGTACCTCAAGCATATATATTTAGAGTTATAATACGTTTATATGCATAGTGACCCAATTTAATTTTTCAATTTAATTTTTTTATACAAAAATAATTAAATTGAAAAATGAAAATTATATACTCTATATGCACATGTTTGAACGTTATTGTTGTACAACTAGAATAGGCTAAATTTAAGATTGATTATTGAAAAAAAAAAAAAAAATATGTCATCGTTGTTATCTTTATCTATATTGTTATTTTATCATTTACATCTTGACGCATTCATATCCTATTTTAAAGTCCAGTTATATTTTTGATGTCTCTAACAAAAGATTTTTTTTTTCCAATTGAATGAAATGTAGAAAAAATTTTCTAAATGATAAAGGAATGTCGGAAAGAAAAAAAAATCATAATCGTTTATATACGTTGAAGATGGACTTGGAGATTAATATTTTAGAATAATTATTGCAAAAAAATTGGTCCAACTATTTAATGGTATATGTGTATTGGTGTAATGTTTATTATTGTTGATATTGGTTGAAAAAGTAATGGAGAAAACAATAAATTGTTATGAATAATGAAAAAAAAAAACCAAAAAAAAAAAAAGCGGGAAGTATAAATTGCATACGGTGCTAATTATAAAAATTATTTCTACTATTGCGATATGACGAATGATGAGAGGCAAAACAGTGAAACTTGGCAAACTATTATGATGGTGAAAAAAAAAACAGGTTTTTATCATTCAAATATTTGTGCTCCTGCAATAAATTCCCATTATGACTTTCTGACGATATTTAATTTTCGACGAATTGTTAACCATCGTAGCCACTTTCACTCATTATAAATCTATACATACATATTACTTATAACAATTTGTCTTGTGTCTAATTGCATGAATTGAATATTAAAAAGAAAGTAATCATGTGCGTGGGTACATTATTACATTCTGTCATGTATATCATCTATGGGGCTTTATATACTTGTGCGATAATAAAAGCTTCTGTGAATTATTTTTGATTGTTAATGTATCCAAATACTAAATTTAAAAGAACAAATGTATTGTTTTATTTAATAATGCTCAGTAAAATATTCCATAATATTTTTTTCGATATCATGTATGCATTTATTTTTCTTACTACGCGACGAGACGTGTAAAAAAATAAAAATGCATAGGGTAATATATATAAATAAAATAATTTCGAGGTACTATAGGAGTAAATAAATATAAGCAAATGGTAACCTACATATCATCGGTCAATATATTGTGAAAAAATATCAGTTTTCCATATAGTGGCAGAAACAAATACATATCATAAATTGTACTGTTGATTATTTGAATATTTTTTTTTTTTTCTAAAATATTAACTTATACATATCTATATACACAAGTAATTCATGCAAGAGAAAGTGAGTTGTGGTAATTGGCGGAGAAATCATCGAATTTTAGTATTGCAATACAAAAGGGCTGCCTCCGCCGAATAATATATAAAAAAGATTCTATCGCGAAAACAATAAAGTTTCGCAAAATAATAGATGAGTACAGAAGTTGTAGAAAATAAAAACGCAAAATATTTCGAAAGGTGAGCCACATGAGTATCAAAATCTCGCTAGATTGTTTCATATAAATTAATAAAAACAACAAAAAAAAAAAAAAAAAATATGAAAGATACTGGAATAAATTAATAAAAAAAAAACTACGTTGTAATGTTACGAAAACCAGCTATAGTAAGAGGTAAAATATTGTATTTATGTGTATATTTCCTGGCAATGGATGGATGAATATGCCAACTGTAAATGTTAAAAATAAACGGTGTATAAAAAAAATTAATCTTCAATTATACTTTATTTACTGAATGGCTTTTATTTGTGTGGATTGAATAAAAAAAAATCTTTTATTTTCATTTGAATAGTACTCGATATAAAAGTGTTTTTAACTATATTAGAAGTAAAAATAGCACAAGACCTTTAACTTATTCATGCGCCCTCCGTATTTGTGCCAGGGCAATCGATAAATTGATCCGAATTCTTGCCTGTCAACATTTTAGTTGGGTAATGTTTTCTTCAATGATATTTCTAATCATCTTTCCCTGCAATGCTTTTGAGACACTGATTTAATAATAAACTATGAACTCGTAAAACTTCAAACATAGTTTTTTAGTAATGCAAATTACGAAACAATACAAACTTTCATATTTTTTAATCGTAGCTTGTTTATTAGTACAAAAAGCGTCTTTACAAAATAAATAAGTCGCTGGCTCTACAAGGGATATTTCGAGGGATGAATGGATTGGAAAAGGGGAAGAGCGCCTTTTTAATAAATCTGCATTATCCAAGTTCCTAAATAACATTACATCTGGTCATGGTTACCACCATTTTCATACATTTCTTTCAACAGTTAATTTTGTTCCCTTATTAAGATCAATCTTTGCTTATATTTTACCACAATCAATTAAATTATTTTGGTTTTTCTTTTTTTTTTTTTTTCATCAATACCATGATGTGACATTGGATGGTGATTCTGACATGAAAGAAAATGTATAAAAAAGTAATTGCTCTGGCATTGAACGTGACGTAGTTTGAAATGATATTGTAGCATTAGTGTGATTGTCAAAACGCATGAAGGTTAATATTGGTAACCGCCATTGCTCGCGTAACTTTGTCCACCGCTGTTCGATGGTGCTCCGTAATTGGAAGAAGGTTGTGCGGGGGCGCCATAACTGCCGGACGGAGCGCCGCCACCGGATCCGCCTTGTCTATGAACACTTATTTCTATTTGCATGTTCTCCAAATTACGAATACAGATTATTGTGTTCCTACTTACCCACTACTGTATCCACCTCCAAATCCACCGGAAGAAGGTGCTCCATAGCTAGCCGAAGGTCTTGAATTTCCACCACCTGCCCCACCGCTATAACCTCCACTTGATGGTGCACCGTAAGATGAAGACGGTCGCTGTGGTGCTCCATAACTGGATGATGGCCTCGATCCACTACCACCACCACCAAAACTTCCACTACCACCTCCGAACCCTCCACCACTTGACGGTGCGCCATAATTGGACGATGGTCTGGATGGTGCTCCATAATTAGACGATGGTCGCGATGATCCACCCCTTGATGGAGCGCCATAGGATGAAGATGGACGAGACGGTGCGCCATAGCTGGACGATGGCCTGCCAGACCCTCTACCAAAGCTACCTCCGAATGAAGATCCACCTTGTGACGAGGAGTCGTATCCAGATGATGGAGCTGTTAGTGAAGTTAATTTGTCAAGTTGATATCTTTCGGAAGCTAATATAGATAATACATTTTAATGATTTATGAAAATTCGTTCGGATTTTATCATTTTTAATACCAGAATAACTGCCGCCAAAGCTACCACTTCCACCAGAGCTTGGTGCACCATAACTGCTAGACAGTGATCCACCAGAGCTTGGTGCACCATAACTGCTAGATGGGGCTCCACCAGAGCTTGGTGCACCATAACTGCTAGACGGGGCTCCACCAGAGCTTGGTGCACCATAACTGCTAGACGGGGCTCCACCAGAGCTTGGTGCACCATAACTGCTAGACGGGGCTCCACCAGAAGGTGCACCGTAGTTTGAAGAAGGTACTGAACTACCGATTCCTCCACCTCTACTAGGAGCGCCATAGCTAGACGAAATTGATCCACCTCCAAATCCGCCTCCATTACCACTAGGTGCTCCGTAACTTGATGAAGGTGCTCCATAACTAGATGAAGGTGCTCCTCCACCAAATCCGCCTAAGGAAGAAAAATTTTTAACACCAATGTCCTTTTTGTTTTCTTTTCCGTTTTTTATTTTCTATTATATACCACTGAAACCACCAGTGGAAGGTGCACCGTAGCTGGATGACGGTCCTCCACTACTGCTTGATCCGCCGTTACTAAAATAGGAGCCGCCACCGCCGAAACTACCTCCTCCACCTCCTAAATTTGGCGTTCCGTAACTCGTTGATGGTGGCAAATAATTACCAGACAATGGTGCTGAAAAATAATTTGCTTTTGAATGTGTTTCAATACTTTTTGTGAATGTCAGGATAAAATCACTCTTCATAATAATTATGATAAATATAGGTGGAAAAATATCAATTACATTAAGACAATTACTGAAATTACAATGTCGCACTGAAACTCTAAAGTAATATATTCAAAATGTATTATGATGCCCTATCACTTTCTTCTTCTATTGCTCTCTGACCTGCTGTATCCTACTCTTTAGTCTAGTATATGCGCCTTGAATGGTGAAAGTCCGTGTCCGATTAACTGCTGTCATGTTTCTCCATACAACGATCATATTGCGCGTCGACGATCTTACCTCTCGTCATTCATCTTCATTAAAATCACTATCCTTAGTTAATATCATTACATTAAAAAGATTATTTTTCGAATCACGACTTTTCACATTAGTAATAATTAATTTAATAACTAATTTTAATGATCTCTGTAGCTTATAGAGCACAGACGAAAAATCAATTCGAGTCGAAATTTTGAAATCTACACAACTCAAAATTAGTTCATTTTTAACTAAAGCTCATCAATTATGACATACAGATTAATAGTGACACATCGATGATGTGTCGAACTCAAAGCCAAAAACCGTATGTAAATAAATTATTATCGATTTCATAAAATTTGAACTTTAACCATGAACTTTCCAAGTTCAATGATCGAATTCTCGTTGGAGTACTCAAAAAACCTCTCAAATTTTGGAAACTTGATTTTAGCGATTCCATAAAATCTCTATTACCTTATCCAGAATAATGGAAATTATTAATTCGGAAAACAACATGCATTTTATCTCAACCTTGACCTTTTATCTTCATTGTCTCATCAAATATTCACATATGAATCGAAATTCAAAAAAAAAAAAAAAAAAAAAAACATCGAAATGAAGAAAGTGATGATTTTGTCTATTAATTAATATTCACCTTCAGCAATGCAAAATGGCAATATAATGGCCAAAGTAACCGTAGCGACGGCCAAATGGGCCCATTGACTCGTGACTTTCATAATGAATCACAAACTAATTTCAATTTTCGCGCACACCAATTTAAAGAAAAATCAAATAATTATTCTAAACCAAAAGTTCCGTTGCTCAAACGAAAAAGTTAAATCGTAAATAATTTTTTGAATTGAGGGGGAGGGACTTGATTTCGTAATGCACTGTACAGAGTCACGAATAGCTCTAACATGATTCAAACAACGAGAGTGGGTTCTTATATATAGTTGACCATCGTTTCGGAGAAAGTCTTTGAGAAGGTGCAAGAAGATGTGCCGCCAGTCTGCTACACTGCGTCAACAAGTGCGGAGGAAGGGATGGCGACATGGAACTGGTAGAGAGTATGGGCCCAAGCGGTAAGTGATTGTCAGACAAAGTGGGGGTGAACCGAGTTGCATATGATCAGATTGGGCCCAGAAACATCGGAAGAAGTGGGGGAGTGCAGATGCCGTGTTTGACCCTGGTGGTGCATTGTTTTTCATTCGCTCGTATATGCCTGATCCAATCTCTATAATTTTTATTAAATTTTAATATAATTTCTTTTACATTTTTCTTTAATGAAATAATACTTGAAAAAGTAATTTATTTAATTGAAATAAAATTGTAACAATTTGAGTAATTAAATGGTATTTCATGTGAAGTAACAATAGATTGAACCGATCATAAAGCGATGATTACTCATGTTTTTTTCTCATGACATCAGTCATGTAAAAAAGAAAGGTAAAAACCGCAAATGGTTTCCTGGAACGGCAACCAGAGTAGAGAATATTTCTATAAATATAATTTCAATTGCAATACGAAACTTCAATACAGTTTATAATATTTTATACTCAGCTGTTTCGATACGGTTCAATATATATAATTTTATTTGGTGAAGAATATTATTGAGGTGATAAGACACTTGATTCTACAAAAGTGGCATAAAATGGAGATCGAGAAAAATAAAATAATAGAAACGGAAATGATGTTATATTCAATTCTTCTTATTAATTAATCGCCCAATAACTTTCCCTATATTTCAACGTTACCTATACATTTGATTATGTTTGTAAAAATGGTTTCATTTAATTTATTAATTTATTAATTTTTCTATTTATCGCACATCTGCTAAATTTTTTTGCAATTTGTTTTATTGTTTTGTTCTCATTACCCTTTTTCTTTTGTAAATGAGATCGCATAGATATCTGCACTGTAGATGGTAATGATGGTGAGCCATGAGGGAAAAGCGAAAGTCAAACCGTTTACATTAGTATTAGATGATGTGCATGTGTGTGCTATTGTGAGGCTTCATCTTCGCCCTAGATAATTCATATCGGTGGCAGGTGGGAACAGAGGGGACATTCTTAGAGACGTCGTGCTTTCATACAGAATATCTACATATTAAACCTGCAGTTACTTCACCGACCATGTCGGTATTTTAATTGATCAAAGAGTTCAAAACAGCGCTCATAGATGAGTAGCATCTGATGATGATAGAAGCTTTCGTGTGGATTGATGTAGATTGCTATAAATTACGCAAAACATAACTCATGAAAAGTGATTGTAATAAGGTCGACTGTGTTTGTTTTTTTATTACAATGTCATCCTGTTCAAAAACGATTCCATGGCAAATTTAACATAATAAAACATAATACCGTGAAACCGGATTTGCACAATGTGTCCATATGTCAAGTCAGGTATTTTCAATATGAAGTCTGACCTTGAATGTCATTTTATTAAATCCATAAGTGAGAGGAATGGAGATGATGATAAATATAAATATCAGTGAATGCGATTTGGGACACATTCAAGTGTTTCATTTTGGTGTTTTATAATATTGTTTGCCATTCATTCATTCATCTTTCATTCTAGCCTCCATATTTTAAAATTGGCTGCATACAAATAGGCACAAGTTATCTGTATAGAATATATAATATGTAATAATTGATGACTTCTCTACTTATTAACATAGTTTGCTGTTAAATTGACCGTTTATATGTATGCATGCGGTGCCAGTCACAAGCGAAATAACAAGACGTAATTCGGTAATCATTGACGCGAATCAATCAACTTTAAATTATTATATAAATTATTATGCATCGCTACCTGAGTCGAAATTTTTATGCTACTTTGAACCTTATTATTGGCATTTAGTGAGGTTTTTCAGGAGCAAGGAAGGTTGTTTAGAAATATTTTAATAAAAAATAAAACACCTTGAAGTAGTCAGATGTTGCTAAATTTTCGATTCTAAGGCGCAAAGGAGAAACTTGCGTCTAAGTTTATTGTGAAATAAAATATTACAATGTTGTGTTGGGTGTAAAAAGCATCATACTAGGTTCAATTCTAGATTTTTAGTGGTTCTTCAGATTCAAAGTAGAATTAATAGGCCAACGAGTGCCATAGGATGTTTAATGGACTACTAGAAAGACTTAGAGAAGCACAAAAATTCCGATTCGGGTATAAACGTGAAACTTCCGTGTACAGGGTCTAATTTAGGCAACACGCATGTCGATATTTGGAATGGACATTTACGGAGCTATATATTTTTGTATCATATGATAAATATATTTATAATTATAAATTATCTCAGCTGTGAAATTGAGCATTCCTTTTACGCAACGATATTCCATTATATTCATGTAGATATTATTTCATGCAAAAATGAGTTTTACTCCGAAGCGGTGCATTAAATGCACATGTATCCCTCTTGTGAATTATTATTGTGTTAATGAATAGAAATATACATTTCTATTTATTATCATAATAACACTACATAAGATGTGGTTAATGGACAGGCGCGCATTCGATATTTTGTCTGATGGAAGGGATTATATCGTTTCTTATTACATGTATGTATGTATTCATAATCCTGAGAAACATCTCTGAGAATAGGTAGATTACTTATTGTGCAATTTTTTCAATAGGCGCTCGCAGAACGAGTTAATAACAAAATTTTCATTTGTAATTTCAATTCTTTTTTTTCTTTCTATTTTTTCAGTAATTCGATAAATATTGTATAGAGCTCTATAATTTTCTCATTTTTTAATCATCAAATTAATAATGAGCCCAACCCAGCTCGATAATGATATTGATAAAATTATTACTATAGAAAAAAAAATACCAATTTAAACGAAAACTATAAGTCGAAATTTTTATGTTACTTTAAACCTCATTATTGGCATTTAGTGAGGTTCTTCATGACCAAGGAAGGTTGTTTAGAAATATTTTAATAGAAAATACAACTCCTCGAAGTAGTCACATATTGCCAAATCTTCCATTCTAAGGCGCAAAAGAGGAACTTGCGTCTAAGTTTATTATGAAATAAAATATTACAATGTTGTGTTGGGTGTAAAAAGCATCAAACTATCTCGAGTCGAAATTTTGTTCCTACTTTAGACCTGCACATAGCTCATTTTGTCGAAGTTGAAGGTATTATTAAGGACGAGCTCTTTAATTTTAGCCCTTTTTAAGACCTTAGAAATAGCAGATATTTCCATTTTTTCCACTTTAAAGTATAAAATAAGGAACAAGTTAGGAAAACTAAGGAGTTATTAAGGTTCAAATGAATATTAAGGATATGAAAGGTATTGGGAAGTCACTATTTAAGACTCACGAGGTACAATTGAGATACAGTAAAGAGAATAAAGGTCGAATGTAGGAACAAAATTTCGACTCGGGTAGGTTCAAACCTAGACTTTTAGAAGTTCCCCAGATTCAAAGTAGAATTGATAGACCAACGAGTGCCATATGATGTTTAATCGACTACTAGAAAGACTTAGAGAATCACAAAAATTTCGACTCTGGCAACCCAAGTTTGAATTTAACCGATTCACATAGCATATCCAACGTGTATTTAGGATTCTTTTACATGTTCAACTCCTTCTAATCATAATTTTAGCATTTTATTACACCTCCAAGATGTCAAGCTATAAATCTAGAAGCTATTCAACATCTCTGAAGTATCTTTCTGAAATTCAAACGTTCATTTAGCGTCTCTAAATCATCTGTTAGCAGATTCATAATTGTGAATCAACTACTTCATTGCTGTTTTAATCTCTCAAAGATTGAACAAATACAACTATTATACATTATTTATAACATATCTCTCCAACACATCTACATTGCATACATATATTATTTGGATTATATTCATTGTTATGTGCATAATAAAATGAATACATATTGAATATAAATGATTAGAAGAATCTAGATAAATACTGAGAAAATAAATTAGATAAATTATACACACGTATTAATAAAAATGTATATTCACATTTATCTTTTGTTATTTGTTTATATACAAATATATTTATGTGCAAGGATTCATTTGCGTATACACTTATAGTTGAAGGCAATATATGATGTATGCTTCAAATAATTTGTCGGCATTTAAAGAATGAATGGAACAATAATGTATGGTCAAGAATGAATCATCTGAATAGAACAAAATTATTGTTATTATCGTCTTTTTTTTTTGTGAAACAAAAAATAGCGAAAGTGATATTCCTCGCAGAGATAATATAATTGAAACCAGTTCGTCCTCGGCGGCAAATAGGTTGTTTGAAGGCTGCAGGCTCTGTTGAAAAGATATTTTACCTTGCATGAAAGTAGATCATCATACTTTATGTTATACGAATTATATATTCTGTTTATTCTTACGTTGTTATATTACTGATTAGAAAACGTGAAAAATATCTGAGTCTAATCATATTTATTCCAATATTATATTCAAATATGTGGAAATATATCGAAAGGTGAAATTACGAATTTGAATAACAAATTTTTGTGGAAAAAAAAACGACCATCATCTTTTATTTTTAAACATTTTTTTCTCATCATGATTCTTATGTACATATCAATGAATGGAAACAGTTTTATATCATGTAGCAAAACACTTTCACTCTCGAATGATGCCTCTGTACATACATATGTGAGCATTTGTCAAAGATCGAGTAGGTGAAAGTATATACATATGCAATGCCGTGAATTAGTTGAAGTATTATAATGATAGTTTGAAAAAAAAATTTTTTTATTTTTATTTTATCTATTTTAGAACATGATTGCCATTTTTATTTGGTTATTAAAAAGGAATCAGAATGGCTATAACACAAACAATGGAAAATTTTATGAATTTAAAATGTGAATTGCTTTTAAAATTGAGATTAAGTGAAAAAAGATAGCGACGTTCAGACAAGGAAAAATCATGAAATGAATTTAATTTTGATGTAGATTTTCAATCTTTCATCATTTTGTCTTGAAGATAAATTATAAAAAAAATTACAGTTTTTTTGATATTTCGAAAAATTTTTCTCAGATATTATTTGTCGACTTTCATTGACTTTTCGAAAGTTGTTACATACGTTTTTACAAGTACCCTTTGCATCTTTATACAAAAAAAAATACGGACCAAATAAAATGGAAAAGAAATATTTTATTTATGCTTATTTTGTGTCCTCGTTTTATGAGCGTTGATCCTCATTTTTGATTCGTAATGTAGCTATTTTTTTTATCTACCTGATGATATAGTCCGCAATTGGGATTTAGCGAAAAAATGTGTGGGAAAGAAGAAAAAAATTATAAGGATTAAAAAACAGACATGTATATTAGGAATTTCAATTCAAATCTCTTGCAAGTACATGAGATGAAGGAATGCAAGAATACAAAATGGGCGTAACTTTGGCGTGGGTGGTAGGCGTGGTTTAACGGATCAATAAAACAAATTGCAAACAGGGATGAATTGCGAGGAGAGAAATGAGGAGAATTATTCAGTGAGAAGAGGGAGGACTATTTGCCCGAAAAGCATGCCTCGACACTATGTTAAATCGCATCGATAGATCTCATTCAATTCTTTCACCTTTTTTGCATATTGTCCTAGAGGGCCATGGCCCCTGGCTCTAGAAGAGACGATATTCATTCGGAACAGACACTCGAGTGTCATACGATAATATTTTTCTTCTATCCTGCGTGACAATCATGAAAATATTACTGAATGCTTCAATGATCTGGAGGAACAATAAGAAAACAAGAATAAATATTACTCAACTGCATGACAATAAATAATAAAAATTTAGTTTAGTTAAGATGAACGTTGGGATGTGCCATTTTTAGGCAACTTTTTTTTTTCTACAAAAAAAAACGGGTTGAAAACTTACTAGACAGTGAAAAAAGAAGTTTGTTTGAAGCGGAGCTCGTAATTTTGATATTTAGAAATGTCTGTTCGTTATTTTCCATTTTTCATTTAGATAAGATGGGAAAAATTTTTTTTTTTGTTTTGATTTTCGTAACTCGGCATTTGCGCATTATAGAGATGAGCCCATAGCATATTCTTGTAGAGAATTGAATGCTCTACAAAAAAGGTCTCTTGCACTTTTTTCATAGAGACAGCCATTCTAAAGATATTCAAACCTAAAGTTCCAAATGTATGAAATTTTGACTTTTTTGTTATTAAATCGATACTAATCTAACTTTATTATTGTAATAAAAAAACACTTCAATAATTGTAGTTACATTGCTTAATTTTGTTTAGACAGCATAATTTCTATTGCTTTAGAATAATAATATAATTCATTTAACATAAATTATAAATGATTTTTTTTACAGCAAATAAAATAAAGAAAAAAAATATCTGACACATGAGTATTTTTTTTTTTAGCTTCACGAAAATATTAGCACACTAAAACCAGTTTTCTAATTAAAAATAATTCTCAACATTAACTAAATAATAAAGTGAATTAGTATCAATGTAATAATAAAAAAGTCAAAATTTCATACATTTGGAGTTTTAGGTTTAAATATCTTTAGAATGGCTGTCTCTATGAAAAAAGTGTAAGAGACCTTTTTTATAGAGCATTCAATTCCCTACAAGAATATGCTATGAGCTCATCTCCATGATGCGCAAAAGCCGAGCTACAAAAATCAAAAAAAAAAAAAAATTTTTTTCCCATATTATTTAAAAGGAAAATGAAAAATTACAATCAGGCACTAAATTTTCAGCCTGTTTTTTTTCTTGAAAAAAGAAAGTTGCTTAAAAATGGCACACCCTAATAAACATATTCCCAATTCTTACACTTGACGAAAGTTAACCAGGTCAAGATCTGGATCATTCCAGAAAAATTTTTCGATTCGTCACGTTACCTGATCTCTAAAAATAAATAGAATGTGACATCATGAGCAATTTGGCAGACAAAATAAATGAGTCAAGTTCATATAAATATATGTATACTTATATATATATATTACATTTACACACATCGTACATATATATACTCAATGTTGAATATACATTTACATGCAAGTACAGACGTGGCCGCCATCGAATCGATTTTATACCAGCACACCTTTCGACCTTAACCACAAGCCATTTCACTATATGTATTCTGATGGTAAAAATCATCACCTTAAAGAAAGTATATAAACTATTATATAGTTTCGTGTATCTACTAATCACAAAAGATGAGTCGTGATCAGATTAGTCGAATGAGACTGAATAAAATAAAGCGAGTTGAATGCGGCAGGGTCACGTTTATAGAATCGATGGTTAAAGGAGAAAGGTTTTTAGGTCGATGTGAATAATGTAATAAATGTCAAGACTGAGCACCTCACACAACGTTATCTGTGGTGAAAAAAAAAAAAATATATTGACAAATTATAAAGAAAGAGGAACATTGATATAAGATAATTTTTTTTTCTAGAAAATAAATTGATTATATAAAAGTATAATCATTGATGAAAACACTGGAACTGTACAACAGGATTTCTATTATACGTCGTATATACAGACACATACGTATACATACGCGTGCGCAAGTGTGTATGAGAGGGGGTTGAGGGTGATAAAATAATTTTTTATGCATATGAACATATTGACAATCATAAGTTTGTTTTGAATGTACATCAATTACTTGTGTTGGAGTAATTAATTAATCAAAATAGATTCAAGGTAAATGTTTTATTCTTTATTTATTCACATGTTTTATAGGTCAATCGGAAAGTAATGTCGTTTCTGCGAACATTGTTATTCATTTTGTTCGAAAAACAATAATTTTTTTCGATCCGGCATTGAAAAATTACACACTAGATTGCAAAAGATTTTAGATAACGAAGGTGATTACATTATTGATTAAAAATAAAAACTTTATTTGAAAATTTTATTTGTTTGAATTTGACGACATTACTTTCCGATTTACCTAATGTAAGAATTAAATCTAATATTTTTTATACAACTGGCCACAAGAAGCTTTTATTATTTTTTTAAGCACAATGATAGTGAAGAAATATATTTTTAAGATTTAGAAAAGTTGCCATGTTCTTCGATTTTTTCCGTTATGATTTTAAATATTACGAAAATTTTTTGATTCAATTGATCCATTTGCAAACAACCGACTTTAACTTTTCACATTTGTTATGTACTTATTTATTCGGGAATATAACACATGACAGAGTCCGAGTTAATAAGTTTATACATATATATTTATATAGATAAAAAATTAGATTTTATTTAAATAGATTTTTTCTAATAAAAAAATAAATAGAAAAATTAATAAAAAAAAAATAATACACCAATGTATTTTGAATTTATTACAATTTAAATATTTAGAAAAAGCCTGTTATGAATATAAATATAATAAGGAAGTTTTATACATATTCAATATTAGAAAGTTCCCAAATAATTTCATAGTTTTAAATATTAAAACATGTTTATCATTATTACAAAATAGCATGATGAATATTTTTATCATTTTCTTATTCATTTTTATTTTTTTATATAATAATTCAAGATTCTTTTCAGTCATGGTAAATATTATATTATTTTATATTTATGGTAATAAGTATTGGAATTAATTCGTAGCGTTTTTGAATGATGAATAATGATAAAAATGCTACGAATTAATTCCAACACCTGATACATTTTTTTTTTTTTTCATTATTTCAATATATTTATCTATTCATATTGAAAAAATCGATACTCACTCAGCGTGAACGTTAGACGTTGAGTCATTCGTCAACATTCATTAAAATGTACCGACTCTTTAGTACAAATTAAATTCTATAATATTCATTTAATCATACCCAAGAATTATAATTATAAAACCAGAAAATTTCCTAAATGATCTGAATATACCAAATCATATAAATTCATTACAACTTGGTTTGTACTGAACCTTATTAAAATTTCCCAATTTCATTTTGTAGTATAACAATCTGAATTGTAAACTCACCAAGAAACATATTGCAAAGCTTCAGCTTTACAATATTCCATAATTTATAATTTCCTATATAATCGTATAATATATTAATACAGTTATATCAAAAATATTTTCCCTTTAGGGTAAAAGTGTTTTAAATTTTTAAATTAACTTTTTTTTTTATTTTGCTACGTCGTATAAAAAACTATAAACTATAAGTATTTATAAAAAACATTGTGAGCTTTTGTGAGCTTCAAAGAATTTTTCTACTTATGAATAACTAGAAAAAAAATGTTATTATTTTAATTCTCGATTTGCGAATATCTCATTATTTTATAAAAAGTGATTATACCTTTCAAAAGAAATAGCATAACCATCGTTCTTTTCTATTCATCCTTTTTTCAATCGATTTCCCCTTTCCTCCCACACGTTAACAACGGCGTACCTAATATAATATTCTGGGCAATTACAGTGTTTGCGGATCAAACAGAGGGACCCGCTGTACGTGGACTTGTTCCAGCACCTCTACTCGAGCAGCCAGGGGCGCCTAGGGCGGCTTCGCTTCCACCCCCGCCATCAGTAGTTTACAGACAAGGGGGCCACCAGTTGTATATGTATATATGTATATTAGTGCCTATAACATTCAATGGACCCGTCACAAACGACTGTGGAAATTTTTTAACAGTTTTACTCCCATCTCTTTTTTGTTTTTATAATATGAATGATTATACACAGTAGAAAAATTTTTTGTAAAAGTCCACTCAGAATTTGTGTTGGAATTTTTTCAACACAAATTCGACCTGGGAATAATGATGAAACAATAAATTATTTATTTCCTGCTTCAACGTTTTCGTGTTGAAAATTGATACAAAATTGTTCTTCACAAAATGGTATTTTCAAAGTCGGTGAGCACGATTTTCCAAAAACAACTCAACCGATTGATTTGAAATTTTAATGCGACTTTTTTGAATATATTTTTCAAAAAATAATCAAAGGAATACGATTTTCAATAATTGTTTCTATTTTTTTAAACAATTTTTCGCGAAAATTTTGATCGAAAATTCAAACTTTTTTTTTTACATAGCCGCCATTTTGTGAAAAATTTTAATTTTGACTATTCCTTCGATCAATCCCAAGATTCATTTATCCACTAAAAGAATCTAACTGATTTTTTGATTTCAGGTAATCCAAACCAGAAATATCTTGCTCACTGTCAAATGCCTTTTGTTGGAGGATCTTCGGAAAATCGTCTACAGTAACAGTGTAGATCAATAATTTAAAAGATCAAAGTACTATTACTAACTAGAAAGTAGACACTATCTGAATAACTATTACTTGTATTTGTTTAAAGAAATCCCTTTCTATAAAAAATTAGTAAAAACATGTCTTTTTTGGGTCTTGCAATTTGCAACAAAACAACCCCTTAAGAACAGTTGAGACAAATTTTGAGTGGACTTTTACAAAAATTTTTTTACTATGTATATACACTATGCCTGAGAAACTGATTGCTATTATACTTTTCTATTAGTTACAGTATGTAAGCAGTGGATGTCTTTTGTTTTTAAGCTACACACTGATAACTTTTTTTAAATGACACCATCATTTTGCCTTCTTATTTTTAATAGTAATAATTTTAAAACTAATAATTATTTTATTTACATTATTGACAAAGCAGGTTTATTTCACGTCAGTATCTTTGCGAATTGTTTGTGAGTATAATTTTGAGTATAATTTTGAAGATAAATACTAAAAAATGTAGTTGGAAATTTTTTTACTGTTTAATTTTTTTACTAACAATTGATAGTTACCGTACCTAAAAAACAATACGTGATAAAAAAAAAAGGAGATATGTGTTCTTACTAGGCGAAGTATATGAATAAATAAACAGAAAAAATTAAAGCAGGTATTTAATTTTTTTTTTTTCTTTTTCATTTTATAACGCAGTGTTATTGTATTATTTTTCACACAGAAAGAGCACATGAAACATTTCAATTAATGTTACTAAATGTTCTAAATAATACTGCTTTCAAATAAAAAAATAGATTTCAAAAAAAAAAGTTTGGCATTTTAAATTTCAACCCTTATTTAAAAATCATCATTTTTTTTCTCAATTTCACAATTAATTTTCAAAATTCTATTTATATAATCGATCATTTTCGAAATATTTCATTAGTTTCTGCTCAAATGTCTCGTCATGGCTATAAACTTTCATATAATATACACAAAAAATACGTTAAAAAAAAAATTTAAATAAAAGAAAAAAAGTTTAATGAAGCCTATTGAAATTTCTGACGATAAAGAGTATAATTTACATTCAAAATAAATCAATTATAGATTATTCACGTGTGTCTATATATATAAAACGTGTTATCATTGCAAAACACACTGGTGAGATGCATGCGATCTCACGCATGCATCTTATTCCCTACATGTGCCAATATGCATATTCATTCAGGTGAACAGCTTATATGTTCGTTCCCGTATATAAATACTGTTTTATTTCTATTAGAATATTTTTACGGATTTTTTTTCCCACATTTTCTAACTGAAGCGCACGTTCCAATTTTTAATTGCGCTGGCGGAACGCGCTTGAAAGAGGGCGCTCCTTATACTCACATTACACGATTCAATATTGCAATACACAGTATTGCAAATGTACATTAAGCGATGCGCAGTACATAGACTTTGAACTGTTGGTTGCAATATTGTTACTTCACTCATTGACTCATCACTCTCATCACATACAAATAGAATTGTATATACAATATATTCGCACATTCGTTGGCTTATGAATTATTGAACTATAAAAAAAGAATAAAAACTTATTGAGATACAGGAAAATTAATTCTTTCGACAATCAAAACTCGGCATTGATTAAATATGGTGATGTAATAAAAACTTTTAGTACGTGATGGAATATAATTTTACACAATTATATTTCGAATACTTACATTCAAATGAAAATTTGATAAAAATAAAATACTGTATTGATAGTTGAATATTTAAATCGAAAATGTATTTAGTATTTGAGTTGAGACAAAAAAAAAAAAAGGAAAAAATGTAACGATTGTGAAAGATTTGTTTGGCAATGAATGAAACGGTGAGGGAAAACAGGCCTGAACGAAAACGAGAGAGGGAGATTTCAATCGGAAGGAAGTGAATTACAGTCGCATACCGTTTTAGTTTGGTATTCAACTTCCTTCGTCGTGCTCAACGACGTCTCTTACCCAACGGTTTGAATCACTCGAAGCGACTTTACAATGCCATGTTATATTCCTGCTTTGAGGAAATAAAAGTAACCGTAAAATAAATTATGACAACCTATTGAAGATTTTGTAATTGTTTTTCTTGTTATCTCATGATCTATTTCTTGTTGTGCAAAAAAAAAATAAAAAAAAAAAATAAGAGAAACAAATAGAAAGGTAATCTTTATTAGGCCATAGTGAACACATGAACTCTAAATTAGTTTGTACACTTCGACTTTTAATAGATTAAATTAAATTACTTTTATATCTAGTACTATATATGTAACTGGGTTGGATATATTGATGGATATTCGGATTCAATACTCAGCACCAAATTATTTAGCTCCACAATAATGCCTTTTATGCGTAGTTACACGCGGTAATTTTTATAATTTTTCGTTTCTCCAATTGTTGTGAAAAATATATTACATACGCAAACATATATGAGTGTGTATATGTTTGACCGGGAATGCAGGTCACGTTTCGTTGCATGGCACGTAGTCGTAATCAGCATTTGAACATACACGTGTATTGCAATATTTTTTTACTTTTTTTATTATATTACCTTCATTCATATAATGTCGCCTGTTGTAATTACTCATTATGCCCGAGCATTAGATAATGAAAGTTTGGTTTTTTGAGTTGGAAACATCCTTATGAAGTGCAAGAGCCGGGGAAATTGAATACGTATTATATTTAAACAATATTAAATAAGAATAAATATCCCAACACGATAAATTTCATTGAATTTAATTAAAAAGACTGAATAAAATTGGTTGGATTGTAAATTACTATTGTGATCATGCATGATAAGACCAACTGGATTAAATTGTTTTCCGTTTCACCTCGAAATAATTTAATGATGTTCCAGTTATACGATAAATATA
>JAQQBS010001425.1:2056982-2074542 GCA_030347275.1 Microctonus aethiopoides
TAATACTAGTTTGAATCCAGAGCTCGGAAATATTTTTTCCAATTTCGAGATATTGTTTAGATCCAATGTAGGGAAAAGTGTCTTGGGTAAAATGGCATTTCGCGATTTTGAAATTCCGGCATCCACGAAATTTTTGACATCGTATCTACTGACATTTGTACACAAGCACAAATATTTAAAATTACTTTTTAGGAAGTTTTTTTTCTCCTGAATAATTAGAGATATAATAATCGCGAAAAGTGGAGATTTTCGACAAAACTACAAGTGAGTACTCATAAATAGATTATATTTAATATTTGTATTAATTGTATTAATTATATTAATTAATATTATATTTGTATTAATTATATTAATTAAAATTACTATGAAGTCGTTTTATTTATTTAAACTTTTACAAAATTTATTTTTCTGAATGGCCAAATACTTTTGAGCGGTAGTGTATACATGCGATATTTGTGATGAAGCCGAATAAAAAGACATATTTTACTTTATGTTGTAAAAAAATATTTTTATTCAAGTTTCTATTTATTTACTATCTGTTTTCTATGTTTAATTTCAAAATTAAAAATTGTTACTTGTATCAAATAAATTTTAAAGTGTTTTTTTTTTCAAGTTTACCATTTTACCCATACTAGTAAGGGTAAAATGGTAAATAAAAAATTTTATATTTTTGATAAATGCAATAAATTGTTAAAATGAAAGGTATTCTAAGTGTTCCAGTATGAAAGTAAACTTTTTGAAGTCTTAGAAAAATATTTTACTTTTACCCAGTGGTTTGTAGTTTGCGAGTAATACTCAATCGAAAAAATTGTATTCCATTTTAGGCCACTTTCCCCCTATCTTGCTTGTAACGCTGTACAGAAAAGATTCATGACGAATTTTATCAATAATTAGTAACTCGAAATTAAAAAAATTACATTCGCTAATAAAAATACAATTTTATATTTTTCATATTGACATCATAAACGTTCTCGAGGGTGAAGGACAGTGACACTTGCGCAATACTTTTCTGCATTCCCTCGAGGGCGCGCACATATAAATGCTGCGAATATGTGTTACAGGTGAGATATCGACCTGGTGCCAGAAATACCCGCGCAGCATCGACCGTTTATGGAACTATACCTGTCGAGTCCGTAGAGGACAAGAACAGACGTGAAGAACAAGAGGGATGAGGACAACGAGAGGGCGTACACGGGCGTTGGGGGTGGGAGCTGACACACAATTTATATTCAACCAACCACTGCACTACAATGATAAACATGCGCAGTTTACGCCGCAACCGCAACCACCGCCGAGAGGGTTGCTGAAGAGGGGTGGCGGACGCAACGGTGGCGGGGAGAACTTCGCTGACAGACGTTCCAAAGCAATCCCGACGAAGAGACACACCGGGACGTCCCTGCTATCGGGATCCTATCGGTTTACGTAAGTAAAATAATTCTTCGTCTAAAATCTTCAATTATGTTTTACCGCTCGCCTGACTTTTTTAAAATATTTTTCTAATATTAAAGCTATTCATGAATTATTATTTTGTTTTTGCTACTGAATGAAAATACATTTATCATGGGACAGGTGTAGAGGGTAGTTATAAAATTTTTTGAGTGTATTGAATGCGTTGGCATTTCGATTTTTTATTTTTTTCGAAAATTTTATTATGCTGAAGTAGAATTTTTTGTGATGTAAATAAATAAACCAGTGGGGTAAATTGTAAAATTATGAAGTCAATGATTTTATTATTTTTTCATTTTATGTCATGATAATCGTGATTGTTCTTTTTTTATTAATTTAATTGTGTGTTCATGGTCGACGAGAATAAGTATTGAGTGAGCTTGAGGGTGGGTGGAGGTAAGCGAAGGTAAAATGGGTGTTGGAGGGTGGCCATTTTTTTTAGCTTTAGTTTCTGGGTCGTTGGTTGCTCTGACGGTCGATACTACGCTTCTCATTGCAGACTCGGTAGAGGACTCGGCTGAAAAGGTGGAGGGCCCGGGGTTTAGTGTAACCAAGGTGGAGTCGTTGGGCGAAACAAGGGACGGGGACGTCACCAACGACGATAAAACATCAACCCTGAGCGGCTTACTTGCCGGACTACCGGCGTTGGCGGGGACCCAACGTCTTGCCGCATCCCTTAGGCAAAAGTTTGTCACGAGTTCAGGTAAGTTTTTTCGATTGAATTTAAAAAATATTCACCCCCACTTACTTTCGCTCGTTTTCCCCCTGTGATTTTGAATACTACAGTTAAATTCAGACTTAAATAAATAACAAGACGATATGATATCTTTGCGTAAAAAAGAATGATAATAATGGAAATAGTATAGTGAATTTTCCCGTGTATCTAGACACGTGTATATCGATTTTACCGGATGTATTTAAAAGCTTTTGATCATAACGGAAATCTTTACTCGATGTAACTTCTTCAGTTTATTCATTAACTGATAAAAAATAGCCACTTTTTAACGGGCGCGATTTATTTATTATAATCAAATATAAGTACGAATATAAATTAGAAATAGGATAATTGCACGCAAATCAATTGCGCTAATCAGGCCGGGCCAGAGCTCACCCCATTAACTCCTAAATATTATGGAAAACATTGTGAACTTCCCAAATAAAATCAGACTTATCTTGAAATGGCTGAACAATATATTCCTAACCGTGTCACGGTTATTTGTTGTAGGTTATTCCCGGCCCGGCCTGATGCGCGCCGCTACAATCACGAGCGCACCATCACCAAATCCCGATTCCAGATACGACCATTAACTCGTACGAAAGTTACAAAAACAAAAAAGAAATGAGTACGAAGACAAAATAGTCCTTCTTCACGGTGAATGTGTTATTAGTGGTGAATTTTGTGATTTTATCCAGTTATTTATTAAGAACAGAAAAGTTTGAAGAGCAATCATGAGTTCTTTCAAAATACCGGTGATTAACTTAGAGGTGGGTGAAGTAAAGGACATTGTGTGGGACAAGCTGCAAGAACCAAAATCGCAACGAACGCTTATCCTGGTAATAGTATCAATAGCATTATTATTAGACAACATGCTTTACATGGTGATAGTACCAATAATTCCGGATTACCTGAAGTACGTGGGGGCCTTTGACGAAGATGAAACTGTATCAATGAATACAACTGGACCACCATCACATCACGGCCAGGATTCAGCGACAGGAGTCCTTTTTGCATCTAAAGCCATTGTTCAATTGATGGTTAATCCCTTCTCTGGAGCTCTGATTGACCGAATTGGCTATGACATTCCAATGATGATTGGTCTGTGTATCATGTTTTTATCAACTGCAGTGTTTGCTTGCGGACGTAGCTATAGTGTTCTATTCTTCGCCCGAAGTCTCCAAGGCGTTGGTTCTGCATTCGCTGATACATCTGGGCTGGCTATGATTGCTGATCGTTTCACGGAAGAGGCAGAACGCTCTAAAGCCTTGGGAATCGCGCTAGCATTCATAAGTTTTGGTTGTCTAGTCGCCCCGCCTTTTGGTGGAGCTCTTTATCAATTCGCCGGCAAGGAAATGCCCTTTTTGATACTAGCATTCGTTAGTTTGGCTGATGGATTCATGTTGCTATTAGTAATGAAACCGATTAAAGAGCAATTAAGAGAATTGAATGAAATGCACACGCGAGAACGCGTTGCCACTGTACCTATATGGCGTCTGTTCATGGATCCGTACATCGCCGTATGTGCAGGAGCATTGATGATGTCGAATGTTGCATTGGCATTTTTGGAACCTACGATCTCACTGTGGATGGAAGATCATATTACGAAAGATAATTGGAAAATGGGAATGATTTGGTTGCCAGCATTTTTCCCCCATGTATTTGGTGTTATGATAACAGTCAAGATGGCTAAGCAATATCCGCAATATCAATGGTTAATGGCTGCTGGGGGTTTAGCGCTTGAAGGATTGTGTTGCTTCATCATTCCATTTTCAACATCTTACAAATTCCTGATGATTCCAATATGTGGTATTTGTTTCGGAATCGCTTTGATTGACACAGCACTCCTGCCAACTTTAGGATATCTTGTTGATGTTCGATACGTTTCGGTATACGGAAGTATTTATGCGATAGCTGACATATCATACAGCATCGCATATGCAGTTGGACCCATCATAGCTGGTGGAGTCGTTGAAGCAATTGGTTTTACAGCATTGAACGTTGGCATTGCTTTCTCAAATTTACTTTATGCACCAGTCCTCTACTATTTACGTCATATATACGATTTCAAACCATTTCAAGATGAAGCTAATGTACTGATGCAGGATCCACCTGATAAGGAATATCAAACTTATGTATTGCAAGAACAAAGACCTGTTTATGGTGATGTAGGTAATCATTTAACGCAATCACGTATGGAAACTAATGTAGATCAGGATATGGATGTTCCTTATCAAGCTGGATACGTTGAAGAAAGTTCTACAGTTCATCAAGAACCATCGAATTATGGTCAAGCCACTTATGATCAACAATATAATCAAGGTTATAATCAACAGAGTAACTATGGGCAAAATTATGGGCAAAGACCGCACTTTAATAATGAGGTTAAACCCAATGAAACTGTATCTGCCGATGTAAATCCATTCAGGAGAGCAGCTGAGCCTGAACAAAGAGGTGATAGCAATCCTTTCAGACAAGGGATGTATTAGTAAATATCAGCAATATATTATCATTAGTTGTGAGAAGAGAAAAATGTGGCCGAGGGCTATTTAGTATTGCAGATCAGTCTTCATGACAGGCTTCCAGTGTTACCAATAACGGTTAAGCGGGTGGCATCATTGTCATTGATTTTATTCTTTTATCATAGTAATGATCAATTCTACGAGTTAGTGAATTGCCAGCGATTACGTGAATTAGATGAAAATGAATTTTGATTTAATTTGTCAACTGGTTTTCTCATTCGATGAGTATATGAAAGTATGGAAAGAATAGCTTATTGATTGGGGTCTATCAAAATTCCCAATCAAATAAGGTAATCTTAATTGATCAATATTTTAGACTTATTTGATGCCTTTTTAAAAACAAAAAATTTATCTGAGTACATATAAAAAACTTGTTGCTGAACCAAGATAACATATCAGGAACCCGTACCAGAATGTACTGACGCATAATAATTTGTCAGCCATTACTGGTTCAACGGGTACCGAAATAATAAGATATAGAAAAATGTCTTTTTAGAGTGTAAGTTGTTATGTTTAAGATTGATATAGTTGTTAGGAATACTTTAGGCGATGCTTTTTTCATGATGTAATGAAATAAAAGATGGTTGGAAGGATTATTTTAAGGAAGGGAAAATACGTTTCAAATGAAATTTCCGCAGGTCGGGCGTGGAAAGTGCAAATAACTAATTATATTGTAAATGGAATATACCATGGTGAGATAATTCGAATAATATGAAATGATATATTTGGTATGTACAAATATTTGTATTTTCATGCCCGTGTATTTAGGGACACATGTATATTTATGATTGACACCCAGATGAAGAGTTAAAAATCTGAAAAAGGAAAAGACTTTTTTTTTTTTTTTTTTTTTTTTTTTTTTTTTTTCATATATTATTTGCACTTTTTGACCTTCGTTTTAGAAAATGTCGAAACTTCAAAATATTTTCGTCATCGATATCCTTACTTGTCAATATGCGTGCAGATAATTCACGTCGAAAAAAAAAATATAAGAAAAATAAATAATGGGTTTGAACTAAACTAAATGAAAGACCTAATCAGGATTAATATAATCACATATGTTCTCGAAAACATTGAACGTATCTTAAGGTTGAAGATTTGATTTTGCAGTGCCTCCTAAAATAAAGATTGACAGTTAAAAGTTGAGACAAAATGAATAATTGACATATAAAATTTGATTTTCATTTTGTTTCAGTTGTTGGCATAATTAATTGATAAATAACTTATTAATCGAAAACAAATGGAATAATTTGTTATGAATAAAATTATATTCATTATAAAAATTCATGATTTAATTAGCAAAATCGAATAATGAAGAAATGAACAGATTATTATTAGAAGCTTCCCATCATTTATTTAGCTGATTTCATCTGATTTGCATGTAAGCTGAGTGTTGTCCTCCACCAATCCGATTATTTTCATAAACTATAAGTAAAATTCTCATCACCATTAAATTGAAGAACGAAAGCAAGAAAAAAACTTTTATTTAATGAATAGTGGTATCAAGAAGATACAAAATGTTGTTTCGTGTTTGAAAATTCAAATGATTGAATGATGAATTAAATCAACAATTTTATTTACATTTTTTAAATCAGTTTGATTTGTTTAAATAACTTCTTGTTTATATCATAGTTTATTTTATCGATTTTATCAGTATTTTTCGTTGAACAACTTGTACATACTTTAATTATAAATAAATTAACTAATAAATGAATTCATTAAAGGTGTAATTGATATATTTAGCATATATGCATTTGTGACGTCAATAAAAGTTTACAAATTACGCCTATTCTGTAACATATCGAGGATGTTGTAGTAGAAAAATTATAGTGAACCATAATATTTAAGGTTGATTAGCAAATATAGAAATACCCATTATACATGAGTGGATTGAACGATCTATAGTAAATTAAATAAATAAAAAACCAATTAGATTGAATGAGATAACTTTGTGAATAAGAAATGAATGAAATATATACTTACTGAGAAATGAAATTAATTAAAGCATCCAAATTTATTTATTATGTTAAATCAAATATTTATTTTTATCAGTCAAAATTCATTTTAAACAATTGATATTTATTTGAAATGAATATTACATTAAGCATCCATAAATTATTATTTATTTATTTTATATTAGGTGCCCATATATGATTATTTATTTATTTTTTTTCAGAATGTGTATGAAAAGTTTATTTCAATTTTCGATAAATCTGTAATTAATCGCTTCAATCACACTACGCAATTGAAAAAAAAAATGGATTATAAGAGAAACATAACCGTCAATGAAAATGAATATAATGAAGCGAAAATTTATTTAAAGCATATGAAATAAAAAGCAAAAATGACCACATAAATAAATAATGTTTATAATCAATATAGTTGAGTTAACAAATACAATATGACAGCGCTTGATATTATTCATACCTTATGACAGCGATCAATTATAACAATTTTAGAATGCCGAATGCACGATAAAAAAATTCTGGTACAGAGTAACAACATTAAAAGAAATAATAAAGAATAATAATTATCATTAATTTATTGATCACAATTTTTTAATATTGTTACACACGTTTTTTTTTTTTTTTTTGAAGAAAAATAATGAGAATACATTTTAGTTTCATTCAGTCACATTAATTTACATGACTATAAAATAAATATGTATCATATGCCACATCATCTATATACCTCTCTGTATGAATATTTATCATGGATAAACAAATGGAAAAAACACACGAAATACGATAAGATTGATGATAAATAAAATAATATACTAATAAATATTATATCATATCTCAGATTCGAGGCTAAAAAAGATATATGCGAATGACTTAAATTGAATAAACAAATATAAATAATATAAATAATCGAAACTATTTACCGGACAATGCAAATGTAATATCTAAATGATGGAATCATTATAATATTGGTTGAATATCGGTTATTAATGATATTATTGTTACTGAATAATAAAAAATTTTAAAAATGGGAAAAAGCTACACTATTGTTTTGTTTATAAATAATGTGAAGATCACTCCATAAAATTCATACTAACAACTATCATCTAAATACATTTTACATGAACGAGCATATAGATAGAAAAGCCACGTGCGCAATGGAATTTTATCGTGATGAAAAGAACACAAAATAAATGTGCTTGAAGACCATTTGGGCAGCCCAATGTCAGACTAACCCTATCAAACTGTAATAATATTTATATTAGAACGCGGTTGGGAGAGGGTGGCACAACAGAAAGAGGGTGAATTTCTCGATATCTCACCCCATTTATCTCCCTCACGTTCTCACTCATATATCTTAGGGGGTTGACAAACCATCGCAAACTAGTGTACCGATTGTGTCCTAGTAAAGCCTTAACGACCGTCATGCGTGTCTATCATGAAACATTTCTTCATTCTTTATTTTTAAATAAGTATTTAAAGTGCAATTATTATTTTTAGTTCTAAATTAAAACTTTGACTATTCAAATATACAGCGGAATATATGGTAATATTCATTCAATGATATATAAGTGACTCAATATTAACGTGTTTACTCTATTATAAAAAGGAGCATATAAATTCGTCAACCATCTTCATTTGATATTGTTTATAGCTTTCCGAGAACAATATTTATTAAAGGTCAGATTTGATCTCTCGATTTAATTGCGAATATTATTAAGGTTGCTAACGAACGTGAAAATTGTTTTAATTTGCTGAATTTTTTAGAAGACATTATAATTGACTTCATTAAGGTAGGAGCCTGATTTGAAAGGCCTGAAAATAGTGTTTTTTGAGGATTTTTTCCGGGCAGAAAAAAATAAAGGACTCTAGCGAACTTATTAGATTATTTCATTACATATTTCAACATTAAAAAGAAAATTTTACGAGCTAAAAATATTAAAATGCAGCAGATTTATATGCACATGGTAATTGGAGTCTTCAATCGGCAGGAAAGATGGAAGTCGTGATTTTTGTGTGAAACAAAAAATCCAAAGAAAATTTTAATTTTCACAAATTTTCTTTCTATATGAACTGAGAAAAGTCCAAAAAATGGTGAAATTTAAAATTTTTCTCAGGTTTGAAAAAAAATTTTATTTTTAAGAAAAAAAAAACAGTTCATTTCAACTTGTAAAAAAAGATTTTTAAAAGTTTTTTGGTTCAAATAGAGAAGAATACAAAACTGAAGCTAACAAGCCTTAGTTTATTTCGATTGGTCGTCTAATTTTCTTGCAATTACGCCCGCCAATTTAGAAAAATCATAAAAACAAAAACTCTGTGCTTTATTATCTTTGAAAATATTGTTAATTCGCCTCTGTAACTTCGGGTACATATCCTTAAATACTCTAGGAATAGATTTAAGCAATAAAAAAAAACGATCGATTTTTTAGCGTTCTAAAATCAGGCCCCTGCCTTAATCATATTACTCAGTGAAAAGTTTAACAAATTTATGAATTAGACAACGTCGTTTCTATATCTCTGTATCTAAACTTCAGAAATGTTAGTAAATTTTAGGAAATCTACTAGATGTAGACATTGGAATCGCGAAATTTGAAAATGCAAACGTGCCATTTGAATATCGTGAAATCCAATTAAAAATTCTATTGTTAAAAGTTTGATTATTATAATAGAAGTAATGAGAGTGTCCAGGTTAAAGTTCTTTTTTGGTTAATAGACATTACACATGTAGTCGGGTTAGGACTTAATTGTTCGTTAAATATAATGATTCTCTAGTATACTTCAAACCCAAACTTGTAGTAAAAAGAATAAAGCAAAATGAAAGTAGGAAAGAGGGAAAAAAATATTGCGGGTAGTGAGAAAAGCCCGATAATCCTCAAATCCGATTATTCGCCTCATCAGTTGTCGACAATATATCTATGAACTGGCAGAAAACACCCTTCCATTCACGGTTCAATCACTGTATTTCCTTGTACTGGAACACATACTTTTACACTAACTCTTACTAAACATCGTTTATTGGAAAACAAAAATTTCAACACTTGATATACGTGAAACACAATTGTCTACACATATTTACACTGCAAATCTAACAATAAGTGTGACAAATTTCAAAAGCCACTCATTATTTTAATATGCCGTTAATTTTAATAAGTTTTTTTAATGTCGTATTCTTTGCCTTTGTTTTGATGACGCTGGAAGTGATGTTGAAATAACAAGGAGTAATTTTTAATCTCTCTTCTCGTCCTACGGGAACCTACTATTGATTGTCAAATAATTTAATTGAGTAAGTCTCGAGAGCCCTCGCTTAGAATCTCTATTGGTATTTAAAGATTAGTCTCGTTGAATCCGGAGGTTGCATCAAAGTAGTGTATAGTAATGTTCAATACTTAGATAATCACTTAATAACTGACCAATCGTCAAGTCATTCTATCGAACCCCTCTCAAGATCACTGGGATAGAAACTTCAAAACTACGTTTAAACAATATTTTCGGCTAGACAGAGTGTTCGATCGAAATGGTAAATTACAATTTTGGATCTATTATATGGGTTATTCCTTCCGGAGTCGAAATTTTTTTCCTATTTTAGACCTGCATATAGCTCGTTTTGTAGGAATTGAAGGTAATATTAAGGACAAGCTCTTTTATTTTAGTCCTTTTTAAGACCTTAGAAATGGCAGATATTTCCATTTCTTCCACTTTAAGGTATGAAAAAGATATAACGAATTTTAACTTGTATCTTCTTGTATTTACATGGATGATAATAGAGGTATAAAAAAGGAACAAGTTAGGAAAACTAAGGATTTATTAAGGTTCAAATGAATATGAAGGATATGGAAGGTATTAGGAAGTCACTATTTAGGATTCACGAGGTACAATTGAGATACAGTAAGGAGAATAAAAGTCTAATGTAGGAACAAAATTTCGACTCGGGTTAACAAACCGCGCGAATTTCAGGAAAACAAATTTGACTTTAAGTATATAAGTATACGTTTATAATTCATTGCATCGGATGTATTGGAATTAATCGTTAAGTGGGTAATATTGTGATAGCTTGTGGTATGAATAATTATGTGTTTATTTATTTTTTTATGACTTTCGTTATATTTTTAGACAAATATTATTTTTTGATGTTTGGGTCGTAGGAGCTACCCGAACTTCCGCTACTGTTAAAACAGCTGGGCTGTAGAGAAATCCCAATGCGCAGGCGTCATGGATGCTCCCATCACAATTCACGTCACTGTCCTGTGGTTGTGTGACAGTTCAATATACGTATATGCACTGAGAGAATTTTTTGGTAAATATTCGGGTGAAATGAGGAGCAATATTTACCCTGGATTGTAGTTGCCTTGGGACATCATCACAATTCTAGTACATATTGCTGTACGTGATAGGAAATTGTACTCCTTGCGGAAATAAAATTATTTCAATATTTCCTACACGCCAAGCATAGTAAAAACTATTTAAATTATTGATCAACAAATTATACTTTAATAAATTATGTTAGGAAATTTATATATACATATTAATTTTGATATAAAGTATTTTTATTAGCTTATAAAATAACGGAATCTTTTCATAATATATTGATTGTCCATGTATGTCTTTATGGACATATGATACAATAACGATAATTATTATGTAGTCTTAAAAAGATACGATTATTCAAGTCAAATACGATGAAAGTTCACTTTAAATCACAGAGGCAAAAAACATACTGAATAAACAACGATGTCACACGACCATTATTACTGAATACTCACTGCCAATACTGCCAATGGCCCATGGGGCAAGTCGGCGACGAAAAAGCAGCAGTTCATTAGTCACGTGACCGAAAATATCCGAATCGAATCGAACATTACCGACCGCTTACCCTGTGAAACGTAGTAAAAAATACTCGAATTCTGTGTAACATTTTATGACATTAACGTGCCGGTCCGATGAATTCTATGTTGAATTAAGGGTAAAAAATTCAGCGTTTTATATTGTAAAAACTATATAACTACTTTTGCATTTTTTAAAGTGAAACTTTTATTCTATCGCCTCAAATTTTTTCGTCCATCTATCGCATGTTGCATTATTTTTATTCAATCGTTCACGTAACAAACTTTTCGGCGTTAAATATTTCTCCACATTTTCCCTAAAATTAGGAATCACAAAAATTTGAGCTGTCATTTCAAATCACGTTGTGAAAGTACTTCGGTGACACTATCATCAATTAATCACATCCATCCGACCTCGAAGGCGGGGGTGAAAAAGAAAGAGAAAATGAATAGGGCAGACTGTTTACAACGAGGGCGAATACAAGATAATCTAATTGCTTATTTCAGCCAACGATGAATTCATTCGAAACCGAATACATCATTACTAATTTAATTTTTTTACACGACTAGATACACATTGGTCAACATGAAAAAATTTTTGTCCAATAGTAATTAGTGTTTTTAACTTGACTACTCAATACGATGCTGAAATATTTATTTTAGCATGCAAATTTATCGTCATTAAGTTCCGATACGTAAGAGTATTCCAAAGAAAATGAAAATTTTGAGTATCAACGGCGGTTTCAGAAGGTCTAGGTGGTTGATCAAGGGGGCAAAAGGGGGTTGATTTGAGGGTAAATCCTCGTCGCGTGAATAAATAACTATTTCGGGGCGTACATCGCCATGACAACCAAACCCTGAGGCTTTCGAAGTACTGACAATGGTACGAGTCGTATACTCACCCCCTTTAATAACACTCACCCCCGCTGGGTTGCCTCCATTCGCTTTCAAACACAGATGCTGAGGTGTGCCATCGACAGGATACAAAATTTCACTTCTGGTCCTTCTTCATATCAGCCATATGATATAATAAAACCATTTTATTTAAATGGTATAATTATACAACTTTGATGAATTTGAGAGAAAAATTCAAATTTAATATATTTATTTTTTTCCCTAATATATTTATTATTCTCAAATATATTTGGGATAGCGAAAATTAATGTTTTTCAAATAGATGATTTATTATGACCGTATTGCGAGGGGTTGATCAATTCTCACGTAAACACAAAAGAGAATTGACAAATTGTATATTATACGGTACTATGATAAAGGGGACAAGAGGGTGGAAAGCAGCAGAATAAATATACACATGCGTTTCTCCCTGTTAATACCTTGTCAGAAACTCATTGGGGAATGAATGTTCAGTTATCCACATTATATGTACAATGTGAAAAAACAAAAATGATATACAGAAATGTTATATATAAAATTCTACTCTTGAAGGAAAGATAAATATATCTTTAAACAGAACATAAATATTTGATACTAGTTTTATTATAACTCGGATCGATATGGCAAAAGAAGCTATTCGTCTTTGGGAAATATGTTCACCAGGAACAGAAGGTATAAGTATAAAAGGTAATATTAGGTTGAGTTTGTTATTTTTTTCCATTATGTCATTAGAGTTCAGTTATTTTACCTTGGACTAGTCATCTTGAGGATAGTTAATCTCTTTTTGTATATAGAAAACGATATAGTGAACGAAAGTTAACCAACAAAATAATTCAAGAGCAGTAATAATGCCGTTGCACGAATAAATATTTATAGATTTAGTAGTGTGGTAGTATAAAATAACTAGAGGAGGGTAAAAATAAAGTTGTTCAAGTCTGAACACATCAGGACCGAAGAACGAGAGGTAAGCAACAAATGCGTATCGTGTTAGGGGTCGCAAGATAAAATAACATCGTGTCTTGAAAGCTGCGTTTGGAGAAGGGAAGAATATCTAAATGGGAAGATGAAAGAGACGAAAAGTTGTTTGATCGACCGAAACAATGATCCATCTCAATTCACGTGTATTCACGATGAAATAAAAGAATAATATTAATATTATTTTCAAGGATGCAGCTTTGAAAAATGAATTATGATTGAGATTAACTCGTGGAATTCAGTCATTTACATAAAAATATAATTTTATATTCATTCAAATCAAAAATGAACAGCAGAAACCATCAATAAGTGTGAAGAAAAAATTTTCACGATTGTGTGCAAGCGACGTGTACAGTGCTCGAGGGTTGATGCGACAAAATAGATGACCAGTCGTTTCGAAATTCCTTGCTCCCAACCGACCCATAGAAATGAAATAGCTTGATTAACTGACGACGTGTCGTTACTGTAAGCAATTTACTTTCTCGCACAACTTCTACCCTATAACACTCATCATTCTTTTTTTTTTTTCTTTCAGTCACGATTGTTCGTTGTCAAGACTAAGGATAAACAACTGCACAATACACTTGAACACCACCACAATATATACAGTAAATGATGTTGAGGATAGTAACACAACGAAAATTAATGGGCATAAACGAAGAAATTATTTTGACTTTTCACGTGAATTACATGAATAATCAAGAGTAAGAATTTGGAAAGTTGAGGTATGCGGGAGTATAGTGATGTCAAAGTAGTAATATAAGTTTAAACTTAGGCTGGAATCGTGAAAAGTAAAGATCTGAAGAGTAATGTTGTTGTAATGCCTTTTTTTTTTTGTTTACATGCACCCGATTGATTTCATCAATTTTTCAAAAGATGAAATCTTCAATAAGCCCGATAACTCATAAATCAATTTATATAACTTTGTTTATATGGATATTTTTTTTTTTCAAAATATTGCCCTATCGGTACTATGATATTCGAGCATTCAGTAAATATAACTACATATGAGCCATAAGCGCCCGCACACGTCCAAATAGATAAATAAATGTTCCTCCTTCGAGCAACATATGGGGACGCGTTAATGCCACTTTATGGTTGTATGGATATCCATATCGCAACATAGTGTGCCATCGGGTACTTATGGTGACTACGACCAGGTTCTAAGTGGGAAATGGGAAGAGAGGATAAAATGATAGTAGGGAACGACTTGGGTATACAACGTTTTACCAATGAAGAAACGACTCTTTCGTCGGTTGTCGGGAATTCTAGAGAGGGTGATGTTGGTTTACCACCTCATGAAATAACGTCTTACTTTATGTCTGTATAAGATGACAAAACTTTTGCATACTCCTCTTTCTCGATACATAAACACAAATGATATTATGAATGAAGATTACAAAAAAAAAGCTCGTCGGAATTACGTACGGAAATAAACAATGAAAAATTTCAATTAAAAGTATAATATACTTTAAATATTTTTCGTGAAATTGAACAACATTGTCACGAAAATGAATTTACTTGATAAACACAAAGTCTGGATTAATTGATAGAAGTGATAATAAATCCCTTAATTCATATCCGATATTGACTTTTAATTATACATGCGTAGACATATTTATGTACGTGTATGTATGCACACATACTTAATTCCTATGTGCACTGCCACTTGGGTACTTTGAAATGATGTTGAAGCGATGGTGATAAGACGAGTGACATAGAAAACAAAGAGACATGAAAAAAAAAAAAAGAAAAAAGAAGAAAAAGATCAAGTTTACGATCCTTGTCAAGGGGGAAGTAGATAGGGTGGCGGTTCCCTGAAACTTTGAAGGAGACGGTAAAATTGGGTGGAGGGTAAAGGGCAACAATGTCGCTCGAGTTTTCCTTTGTCTGAGTTTTTACTCTACTTTCAGTTTTTTTCTATCAAGTTTTTTTTCAACCCTTTATTTCATCCTTTATATTCCTTACCCACACTATCGTGTTTTTTATTTGGTTTTCATCTTTGTTACCACTGCTGAATATGTAATATTAGATGACATACTCGTATTTGAATATAATCGAGAATATAATATCGTCTTTGAGTCGAAATTTATGTCCTATGCTTCTGGAAGCTCTTTAGACTTCATATGATACTCCGAGTCCTATAAGATTGATCTTCACGCCTTCAATTCCTCAAAAATTAAAAGTTCAAAACTATAAACAAATACTTTTCAAGTCTACTTTTGCTTGCTTCCCGAAAAAATAATCGATTAGCCCATTCCGTAAAATCATCGACAATTTTCGTCCACTGCACTACAGCGACGTAGTGATAAATAATTATACAATAGACTGTTCCGAAGTGATGTTGTTATACATGTTTCATTTTGCATTGTCATTTGCCTGGTTATACCAGTATAATTTTGCACTTTGATCAGCATGAAGGTGGTAATAATGTGAATAAATAAAAAAAAAATCTTATTCAATGCTTTGATTTTCTTGATGTCTTAAAACCTTATTTTTATGCATACTTGCATAGTTTCCGAATATTGAACTTATATGTATGTTTTACATGGCTTTCTAACTTGAAATTCTTTTCATAGAAGATTCATAATTTGCAATGTTTTTTTATTCTGAAAATTACTTTAAAAGAAAACATTAAAAGCTTTCAAATGTTAATTTCCCAATACTGTTATCATTATTATTATCGCTATTGAATGTGAAAATGATGCAGCCGACTTACAGCAACAATATATGTATTTTTGTTCTTCGTTAAAATTATTTAATGTCAATTGCTTTGTACTCTAGCTCCATAGCTGATGCTAGAGTATAATGAATCAATAAAAACAAAATACGAAGGATTAAAGAGTAGTGAACGAGGCGTTGCGGCGTATTATCAAGAAATTCAAATTTCTACCACCTTGCAGGAGTAAAGGAGGATCTAAATCACATTGTAAACAACGTTGCATTAACGACTGCTTTTCTACTTTCAACTGGTCCACACTGGAGGAGTTAGAGGCTGAAAGTAGAATGAATATTTCAACTCGGGTCCAGAAGCTGCACGCAGTTGCTTAGTTGCATCAAATAATTGATTATGAAACTTGAAATCATGAAAATAAAGATTTCGAAATTCTGGAAGGTTTGAAAAGGAAGACAAACTTCATAATTCACTGCCCTCATTTTATTCTATATAAATATATTTTTATCAACTTACGAGCCAAGTATGCGTATTTCATAAAACGTGCTTTAATATGAAATCGTTCCGAACTTAGTTCTTGTTAGATGTAATCTCGTTTGAAAGTACTTTAGTTGACCCAAAGTGGATTATATCCTAGTTGGATCAGACTAAGAACAATAATGGAAAAAAAACATGGGAAGAAAATTGAAAATAGAAATAATCGATATTTCATGACACAAGTTAAATAAAAAATTCTCTGCTATTTAATAACGGTGCAAATACCACTCTTCATATCAAGAAATAATAATATGTTGATAACGAAAGATATAAATACCATCCCGAAGAAATAATATTATTCCATCATTAATTTTTTATGACGAATAAACTAGTCAATCAAATATAATAATGAATTCGAATTAACTGCATGCCTAAATACCAACAATCATTTTATTATTTGTAAATAATGTGATAGATGATAGAGAAGGAAAATTATGTAGCAAATGGTCTTCATTGTTATGAAAAATACTATTTTAGGGATCAACTATTATTAAATATCAACGCGATTTTTTTCGCAGCAATTTTAATGTAACGTCAATTTAGTAAGCTCAATGAAACAATTTAAAATTTTTAGGTAGGGCAAGGAAAAAAGTGGAGGTCGATGGGTTGGGTCGGAAAGAATACGAGGGAGTGAGAATTGTCCAACCCTCATAATCCCCAGACGAGAGAAAGGTCCTCGTTTAATATTTATGATTTATTCCGGTTTAATTCGACGTGCAAACGAGATCCGGATTCGAATTCTCACCCTATCTACTCCGCCTGCTCCTAATCCTGAACTCACCCTCACATCCTACAACTATCAAATATCGTGACGTCATTCTAAGACAACAAACAAAAAAAAAAAAACTTTTTATTGCTATCCTACGGTCAAGAATTCGATCGAAAACAGCAAAGCCCAGAAAATCCTGACGAAATAACAAACAAAGAGAATAAAACAGGGATGAAGGTTGTTACTGCTATTATGCGCATTTTCTGTTTTATCAAATTTTTCTCACTGGACCAATAAAATACTCGGA
>JAQQBS010001425.1:2074642-2126733 GCA_030347275.1 Microctonus aethiopoides
GAAACACTATTGAAACGCTTTTAAGAAACAATGAAAAAAAATTTAAGACCTAAGTTTTTTTTTTGCTCATCTATTCACAATTTAAAATCAGTAAATATTTCCGAATATATATTTATTCCTCTATTTTTATCAATACCAATTCACACGACTGAAACTTTGTCAATACTAATTATAAATACCTCAATGAAGATCTAATTTGGAGCTGGATTTTGAAACTTAACAAAATACGAATTGTTATTCAAAATGAACCTTTCGTAAAGTCTTCATGATTATCATTAACTAAGTAACATCCGGTTAAAAATTGACTATTTCACTCCTTAGAATTTTTGTTGCTTAGATTTTTATGCAGAGGGTAGATGATGTACAAGAATTTCATTTATGGCCTATTATATTATTCCTTAACCGATATTAATGATTTTTTCCACCCCCAAGAAATGAACACGTGCCCACAAGTTCATTACCAGTATCCGGCTTACGTAATGCAATATATTCTCCAACCATGGAGGCACTATACTCTCTTTTCCTGTCTCTACCATTCACCAACATTCGCACATCTGATTTGTTTAGATTTGATAGTATATGTTAACCGAAATAAAGAGAAAACGAGCATTACTTGGACAATACACTAATAAATCTCCATTACACAAATTAATATACAAAGGGTAATTTTCTCTTGAATCCCTCTGCTCTGTAGACTTTCGCGCCCTGCTGTCCTTTCTCCAACCCATCTATATCATAGAAAATGTATATAGAAAACCGGATGCCGAAACGAGGGTGAGAGCATTTATCATAGGCCTTTGCTTGTGTTTCATTTTTCCCCATTCCTTCTTTTTTTTAAAAGAACTACATGTTTTAAAAAACACCCATGATAATGAATATAGAAAATGTTAAGAGAAGAATACCAGTTCCGCCATTGAAAAAAAAATGAATTCACCGGACATTATTTGAACGATTGCATTAATTTTCCAATAACGATTTGCAATTGAACATTTTACAATTATCAATTAACATTGATTTGTGCACACAGTTATGCGGATTTGTTTCAACTAGGTGGTGATTCCAATTGAATTGAAGCTGCAATGATACTGAAAATTGTTCTTGTCAACTACGGGACTCAAACCTTAGAACTTCCCGGTTACGAGACTTCAATGCTTCTACTTTGGCCTTTTACTATCTTCACGAATTTCGGCTTTGTGTTCCTCAAAGCATTTGTTTATTATTTTAATATTAAACAAAATATTATTTTTCATCGTTTCCTATCTAGAAACTTATGCATGTATTCATATAAAGTAGTACATATATTTTCATTTAAAACTATAAGAATTCATTAATTAGATAAGACTATTCGATATGCATTTATAGATAAATTTATAATTAATTAATGATTCATATGTGACATTATGGTTTAGAAGTTTGGAAAATACCGATAGTCATAATAATTTGTTCGTAAATACATCGAATTAGTTTATAACCTCCCATTCCTAAGAAAAATTCAGGATTAAAGTAGGTTGAAGATAGAGCAAAAGCGGAAACATTGAAATTCTAAATTTTCATTTCAATCTTAGGATAGACCAAAATGATTTACCAAATATTAATAATAAAGCTCATTAATAATTATGAAATGCTATGCTAATGGGGGGAAAATCTTTTACTAGATAATAATGTATCATTTATTAGTACTTAATGAACTAAAAATTAGTACTTTTAGGTTAAAAAGTCTTCTATTGTTACTACAGATCGTCCAAACTTTTGAAATTATTCGAATAGGGGTCCCGCAAATTGACCAATATATTATATGTATTCATGTTATGTCAAAACGTAACTAAAATAAGAAGAATAAAATTGGGATCGTAAAATGATTTGATGAATGTATACAAGGAACTTATTATACATATTGCACTTCCCCATGCCCTCTAATACAGCAAAACATCGTTTTAGCTATCTATGAGGGGATGAACTCTTATGATGATGGAAAATTATCGTTGAATCTCAGCACAATGCGTTAAGTCCATCTACCATTTACCATCTACCACCAACCCCTGGCGCTGATGAAGTTCTAGAACATAGCGATCAGTCATCGGTACGCTTAATGAAAGTCACACCCACCATCAGTTAGGAAACATGGCTTAAGACACCACGAACCCAAGCAATTGATCGAAAGGGAGAAATAGAGAAATAAAGTTAAGGAGATTCGATGGATACCGCATGCTTAATTCAGCCACAGTATTCAAACCCTCCTCTGGCTTACAATCTATGTTGAATTTGACCCTTATATTTTCATCGAAGTGTTCTGTTCCCAACGAAAAATTACACTTCGTGAAAACTTTACCACAAAATCCTGTATGGAGTTTTCAGGGATTTTATGAAGGATGATTTTGAACAAGAGGATATCGCCAAGTATGCACAAGGTTATAATTTTTTGACAGAAATCATCGCGCAGTTCACGATGGTTCTAGAACATCAGTAATTCTGATTAAAAAAAGCTCAATTTTATTGAATAACTATAGCCTTAACCCGCGGCTCCGCTCGCGTCGAAATTGCGAAATATTTGTTACTCAAGGTATTTTATCTGATGTTTGACACACTTAAATAATACATATTATTTTGCAAAAAAAATCGGCATTTGTTGTGAAAAAACCCATGTCTATAACCATTCTGAGGGCAAAATATAGAACTGTACACATTTTCGCGTTATTCAGTGCTGTGGTTTAGACGTGATGCTCGGATACCGTACAGACATTCACATTTAGAGTATAGATTATCTATGAATTCATCAAGTATTAAGTAACTACTGATCGATTTCCACACAACTGAATAATAAATCAGTACAACTGAAATTCACCCTAAAGTTGTCTGATATCTCAAAATGTTCACTTCAAATTTTAAGCATCCATTGACTTCCTTTGAATGTGACAGATATTTACATGTGTAGATATTCTGGTAGTACAACAACTATACTCTTCAGATCTCTACTTTTCACGATTTCAGCCAAAATCTAAACTTATATTACTACTTCGACATCATTATACTCCCGAATACCTCTATTCCGATAAATCTCTACTTTCCACATCTCCACACCCCAAACTCTTACTCCTGATTTTTCATGTAATTCACGTGAAAAGTAGGGATCTGAAGAGTATATACTTGTTGTACTGCCAACATTTTTGTTTTACAATTCAAAAACAATTCGATTGTTGAGAAAAATGTTCGGTGAATTTTTGTCAATATTTTAAGCAACTAATTATTTCTATTATCATTATTCGTTTGCAGAGGGATGGCGAGATTCGGTGTTGGGTGCCCCGCGACGCCTAATGACAACAATTACCAGCTTGTCACATGACAATTCATTCCATCCTACACCGGTGAGTCATTCAAATCCAAAACTCGAATTATTTATGAACAAAAATCGAAACCATAGTTCATCCAAAGATTAATTTTATGACTGTATATGTATATACATAAGTACGCTTTGGTTTTCCACGATCTCAATATGAAAACGTAAATGTTCACGATCTATCCTCGGGGTACAATATGAAATGTAAATGAACGCACCCGCCCTATCACCGCCCAAATTTTGAATCGCTCCAACGCGGGATTTTCGGCGATGCCTACGGGCAAAATATGTAAATGACACGCAACGCGTCGGAAAGGATCTCGTTATATCCTATACACTGTATTCGAATTCCCTCTTAAGGGAATATATACATATAGAAATATATAAAATTTATAACACGGGGAAAAAATATTGTAAAAATCAATTATTTTTTTTCCGCAAAACTTTACATATTTTTTCATTCCTTTGTTTCTATTATTTATTTCTTCAGTAGATGAAATAAGTAGAAAAAGATGTCACGGTTGGAATTGAAAAAGTTCTTCATTTAGCAGCTCATTCAGAGTTGAAAAAAAAAAATACACAAAAGACAGTTTCTCACACTATATAAAAGTAGATGAAAAACGATAAACCCATAACTTCAGGTGACGTGTTAGGGTGAGAGATATTCCAGACACCCATAAGGAAATTACTTTTTGAAGAGCAAAAGCTCTCATCGTGAAGGAAAAAAAAAATTTCAACACAAATTCTGAATGAACTTTCACAAAAATTTTCCTACTGTGTATATCTTATAGGCTGATTACTTTTGGTATATTCTCAGTGAAGATAATGATACATTTAGCAATCTATCTTCGTGATCAATCATTCATAAATAATATAATATCATTGTATTATCACTGAGATGTCTGATAGTGCGGCTAATTTATTTATGAACATCCGGACTATCACCATCGCCACTACTCCGTGTAATATTGTGGCCAGTTGAAAAAGTATAGGAGGGTGAAGAGAACAAAAAAAAAACAATGTTGAGGGTGCGGGTATGTACATAGACCGATGTAACGTAGTGGGGCGACCTCAACCCTCGAATGAGTCACGTGCCATCTGCCCCTCCGTCCCGTGGTCTACACTGCTGAGCAATTCCAGTATACCTCGTGTTGTGTCTTCATGAACAACCCGGTATATTATGATGAACACAATTCATTTTTCACTGAATAGCATGAATCGACATTATACTACTTCTCTAAAGCTAATAAATTTTTTCGAACTCATTAGCTCAATTTTGAATCAGTTCGTGATTCATTTCAATTTCGGCGCGCGATTTTTCAATGAATCTTTTTTTTTTATTGTTTTTTCACATAACGAGACACGAATAACATAGCAGGTATAAGGTATCCGCGGGTAATAAGGCCTAAATGATACAAATGATTAATTTTTTGTTTGTTTATAATAAAAATTATAATTTATCATCTACATTTTATAAAAAATGTATTCAAGTACCCCATTAGCCAAGTGCGCGCACCGATCGTGCACCGTGCGTGCACCTAGTGCATTTTCATGTAAATTCCTGTATAGCCTTCGGTGGAGTGCACCAAATGCTATTGGGGTAACGATTAATTTTAAAACTTAATGATTAATTTGGACATTTTTCATATTATTGAAAATATCCCTTAGGTAATTAAACCTTATTACCCGCACGTACCTTGTACGCACAGTGAAAGATTTTGTGTAAAAGTTCACTCAAAATTCGTGATGAAATTTTTTTCACATATTTTTTACGAAAAAGTTATTTAAAATCTACACGATATTCATGTAATTCGATTCAACATAAATACTATGCTAAACATTCGCAAAGATTTAAAAAATGTGTCAATACAAAATGGATATAGTTGGACAGATAACAATTTTGTGTTAAATTTAATTAAAAATACTAATAAGTTTACGAAAAATTATTCTTCTGCTTCAACACGAATACTTGTGATAAATTTGATACCAAATTAAAAATAGTCAACGTAAATTTTGTGTAAAAGCTCTTACACAAAATGCCTGTGTACTTTCTTTCCCGAATTCGCCAAGTTTATTTTTAATAGTATACAATTTATTTCCATAAGGCTTCAATTTATTAAAAAAATCCAAACTCTACAAGTATAACCTCCATGTATACGCAATTTATTTGTACATTAGTCATTTTATATCAACAAATAAATTTATACGCAAATAATGAGCACCATTGAGGTTGATGGATATAAATGAAGAGAAGAAACCAACGGAGATGAGGATGGGTGGCAGTAAAGCTCGGTGGACTTCAAAGCACCAGGAGTGTCGCTAACTAAACTCACAAACGATACTGCCTCCAGCTGCACACGTATTTACTTACATATATATATATATAAATTATATAAGCATCGAGATACATAGAGGAGAGGAAGTTTGCCATTTCCAATCCGAATCCATTTGGTGATTAAGTGTAAACTTGTGAAGTTGTATAGGGCTTAGCTGGGCGTAAATAAACGCACTTTTGCAAATACGTAGTGGATATATGTACACCCAGGAAAAAAGGATATTACTGTACCTTTACCCTTTTATCAATGCTGTAATAAAATCAACAACAAAAACGATTTCCAGACTATCGATTAGCATATGAGTCCTGCATTATCAGAATGTACATTAGCTATTTGGAAAATAGAAATAGTATAAAAAATCGATTTTTCCAAAAGTTCAGAATGTTCGTATTTATAAATTGGTTTGATAGTATTGTAGTCCAATTTAATCTGTGGCGAATGAATTAAAAGAATAATATTTATTAATAACACCAATTATTAATAAACTAATAAAATCCAATATTTCGTGAGCGAAATTATTTAGTTTTTTATGTCATAATTTCGCATTAATCCAAATCAGTGATTTTCAAAAGCATTTATAACTGCATGTTATTTATTATAACATGAAATTGAAATTAGAGTTGCTAGTTCCTGAATGGCATGACTAGTCATTGAGACATGAGAAGCAAACGTATCGTGCAACGTTAGAGATATCGAGTTGCTAATGGCTGTAAGTCAAAGTCCCAACATCGCTATAAAAACGTATGCAGGACGTAATCGAAGGGAGAATAAAGGCCTTTCTTCTCCCTTCGTGCCTCTTTGCTATTTCCACTACCCAAACCTTTACTTTCTACTCGCCCATCCCCTTTACCCGCCTAATTGCACGACGACCTCTTTCCCTTTCATCCCCTTTTGCCTCATCGTTTCTACATCTCAACATACTATCTGTTTCGCCTGCACGACTCTCAATTGAACATGAAAGAATGGGGGTGGATTTTCGGTAAATAGCAAGAGAATGTATCTTGAGGTATAGCATTAGATTTGGTAAAGAATTTAGTTCCGTTTTGGATATGCATCAAGTCAATCGGAAAGTAATGTCGTTACAACGCATATTGTTAGTTATTTTGCTCAAAAAACAATCATTTTTTTCGATCCGGCATTGAAAATTCACACACTAGGAGGCAAAAGGTTGCAAATAATGAGGGTGATTACATTATGTATTAGATATAATAAATACACTAGAGGAAAAAATTAAGGGGTCAAAAAAATTTCCGAAATTTTTCCGTGTTTTTTGACAGGCTGTATTTCGGTGAAAAATGGTCGTATCAAGTTTTTGAAGAAAGCATTTTAAAGCTCTGAGATTCTAGTTATTAGGTCTTGTGGTCAAAAAATTTTAGGAGCCATGGTTATCACGTAATCTTAAGGAATAGCACGAAAAAAAATTCGCAAATTTTGTTTCTTCTTTTTTTGAGTCCACGAACTTGGGAAAATTTTTTTTAGCTAAGCTATTATTTGGATTAGATAGCTTGTTCATTCCGCTTTATTTTCATTTTTTTAAAACCTCGATACGATCATTTTTCACAGAAATATCAGATTCTTAACGACAAATTATCCTTTTGTCTTCAATCATCGATATCTCAGCGACAAATGGTCTTACAGAGAATTAAAGGGCAGTTTTTGAAACTGGAATAAATTTCCTATACGACACCGCCTTAATTTTGAGGAAAAAAATTTTTTTCATCCTTAACATGAATTTGAAAAAAAAAAGGAAAAAAAGGGTAATTTATAGTTTTTTAGAAAATTGACGGCTAAATTGGAAATATCCATGAAACGATTAATATTAAGCGTAACTTTTTGAGCTCGGTATACCCAGAAAACCCCTGTAAATTTTCATTTCAATCGTGTGAATCGCTTCCCTATTTCAAGCAATTAAACTTTTGAAAAAATTAAAGGGTCTAAAAGTTGTCTAAAAATGGCACACCCTAATACACAGTAGAGAAATGTTTTGTAAAAGTCCACTTAAAATTTGTGCCAACTGTTCTTAACGCAGATTTTGTATCAATTTTAATAACCTGATGATTATTCATGATTTGAGAATAAAAATATTTCATGATAGTCATGTGTCTGTCCTTAGATAAATTATAATTATTTATGTGAAAAGTTTGCTCATCATATAACTATACCTCGAGTATAAATGATACGGAAAGGTGACACCTGTCGACATGCACGTAAAGGAAAATACAAAATACATGTGTAGATTAATTGTGGTCGTACGCCAGGGTCAAGTTTTCAGTCAGTTTATTTGAAGCGCTGGTTCATATATCCCTCCCCCATAAATATATAATTGTATAGATATATTAAAAGAGAGTGAATACGAGTAAGTGAAAAAGAAAATAAAAAGCGTGGAATTCTCAACAACCCTCGTGAACACACGCCCGACGAACTCTCCAATTACTTGTGTGTGCGATTCTCGCGTGCGATTATCACCGGTACTACAAGCACGACCGGAAGGGTGACTACACCATCATCATGTCAGGTTCAAATCTGTTCTCTCTGTCTCGTATACCGTTCTCCTTTCCCTCCTTATTCTTTCGGATATCGACAACCCCTAGTCACTGCCGTCGAGTCTCTCAACTCGTCACAACCCTCACACAAAAGCGAGTTTGCACGCGTCCCCGAACTCACGTAAATTCTCATAATTGCTCCGCGTGGTTGCTCGCCGAAATGAATCAACCACTGTTTTTTTTTCTCAATACATTTGACTTTATGTCCATGTTAATATATCAGGAGCGCTTTAAAATGAAACTTTCTTGTCATTATTATCGACATAATGATGATAAAAACGTATCTCGCAACAGTAGAGGATCTGCAAGAGCCTAACGAATTCTGTTGTCTCTAATTTGTCATCCACATAGTGAATGCAGACATGCACGACCATTGGAAAAGCTAAATCAAGTTAAAGCTTAAATATACACAAATTCATGTTCTTCAATTTTAGATTACTTTTTCGAATGGAGTTTAAATTTCAACTCGAAAGTGAAATTGTAGGCATAAAATTTCGAATACATTCAGTTCAATTGAAATACATATTTAATTATTTTTATTGTATACATTTTTATGTTCTATATGCTACACAGCGTTGAACTGTGCCCAAGCTTAATTATTAAGCTTCGCAATCATTACAATAGTATCAGATATTTTTTTTACAATCATGTGAGCTTGACTCGATTGTTTTTCCTTTGTTTAAAAATCTTACTTTAATTTCCATTTTGCGTATGAATACACGGGCTGATCTTCTTTGCGCAAGAACTTGGCATGGAGATACGGCCGTGTCTCTTGAATCCATCAGTATTATTTATACGATAATCAAGAAATTTTCTCAGTCATGTTCTATCACGTACTAGGATCTAGTACGATTGAGACTTCGTGATACACCAGTATACACCAAAAAATCCCCTTATACTCTTTTCTACCCTTATCCTTGTTGAGATGTCGTGCGAGGTCGTTAGTATGGGAATACATGCGGTGCATGTCAATGAGTTTAGCTAAATAAGGGGTACATGAGAGAAGTGGGAGGTGATTTAAAAAAGAGGTATGGAGATGGGTGAGTGGCATAGAGTGAAATTTCTCATGGGAATCGGGACAGCCGTTGTCAGAAGAACATGGAACACACGCTTATGTTAGAGAAGGGGTCGCGAGTTTATTCTTTATTTATTTATTTTTTTTCCATCAGGATTCGACTGACTCATGGCGTCTCATGGTAATCGAACTGGTTACCTACTTAGTTTTGGGATTCGTTACGTGCCAAGAATCGTGAACTGCTCAAGCTCCTTCATCTGATTTTATATATTATACATAATTCCAAGAAATGATCTTGAGAAAAATTGTGTGAAATGATAGATTGGGTTGACTGAAAAATGAAAATAGTATTTAAGACTTAACGATATTTTAATAATTCCCAAATTATTTCGATTTGTTGTTGTTTCTGTTTTGATATAGTTATATATTGACCACTGTGAATGGATTCGACTGTTAGTTATATAGACTTGGAAAATAAAGTGAACGTAGGGTCGCCGCATGAGTTGCAAAGTTGGATCTTATTAGTGAGGTGTGGGCAAAAAGGGGATTCAATAGCCAACGAACCATACGACATACGAGTGAGGGTCCTTTCTCATACCAGACACGCTTCGTTTCTCCATTGATTCTTTATTTTACAATCGATGGAACTCGATAACAATGTGCATGAAGAACGAAAAAAAGCGAGAGGGAGAAGAAGTGAGTGACATGAATGAGTGAGGAAGAGAGAGTTATAAGTACATATGCAAGGGTGTGTGTGCTTGTATTATTTCCCCTCAGTAATGGTGGACGACAATCTTTGCCCTACCAATGTATATGTATATAGATGTATATATTTGTCTATTCAATTATTAAGTGCACCAGACAATGTCAATGTTTGAATATATGGTTTATTTATTTTCGACAGAAGGGCGAGCCTTTACCGAGTCTTCCGGTACCACAACTGGAAACAACGATGCAAAAATACTTGGCACAGGTTGAAGCAATTTGTCCTAGTCATTTGGATAAATGCAAACTGTTAGTCAAAGCATTTCTTGCTGGGCCTGGACCGAAATTACAACAACAACTTCTCGAGCGTCAACAAACCACGATCAACTGGGTAAATTGACTGAATTTTATTATCCCACTACTATAATACTATAGTAATATATCTCGAGTCGAAATTTTTGTACTTCTAAGTTTTCTAGTAGTCGATTAAATATCCTATGGCTCTTGTTGGCCTATTAATTCTACTTTGAATCTGGGGATAAGCTCTAAAAATTTTGGATTGAACCCAGTTTGATACTTTTTACACCCAAGACAACATTGTAATATTTTATTTCATAATAAACTTAGATGCAAGTTCCTACTTTGGCACCTTAAAATGGAAGATTTGGCAATATGTGACTACTTCTAGGTGTTGAGGAGGAGTTGTAATTTCTATTAAAATATTTCTAAACAACCTTCCTTGTTCCTGAAAAACCCCACTAAATGCCAATAATGAGGTTTAACCCTTAGCGGCCACATGGGGTAACTAGTTACCCCAGACTCAGAAAAAGTGAAATTAGAGGTCTAAAACCTTTGAAATTGATACAAGTAATAGTTTTTGAATGATCGGCGGATACTGTTATTTTTTTATGGTAGTGATATATGTTGTGCGTACAACCCTAAAATTTTAGCCCTTAATATTGAAAAATGGCGGAGTAATTAATTTTTTTTCTGAAAAAATCCATTCTTGCTGAATTTTCACATATATAACCAGTTTTTAGAAGGCCGTTTAAAAATTGACTAATAAAAATTATTAGAAATGTTGAAAATCTCGCCAGCAAACATGAAACAATCGGTTAGAAGTCTTAAAATACCCATATGTCTTGTACAACTAGGTTTTTCAGCGTGGGGTAAGGAGTTACTCCATGTGGCCGCTAAGGGTTAAAGTAGTATAAAAATTTTGACTCGGAATCTAGCTTGTAATATTATATCCATTATGAATTTTTAAATTCACTTTATGAAAGCTGTCAAGACTGATTTTCAAGAAGCAGTTTGTTTATTAATGTTAATAAATATTTATATGATTAAGTTTATGGCCAAATATTTCGATGGAATAAATTTTAAATACTGTAAAAAAACACACACACCGGATAAAAACGTTGCTTTTTCAACAACTAAGTGGCACAACACCATTTTCATTTCAACTCGATTCCCCGTCAGCGTCTGATATCTACAGATGCCTCAGGAGACGTTATAGTGGAACGAGCTGCTCCGCTGAATGCCACGCTTATAGGTACCCACACTAACGCTCTTCGTGACTTTTGCGTTTCCCCCTCGTCCAAAGTCCCATGGGATCTGTCCCCACGCACCCTTTTGGCCCTCCTTCACCGTCCCATACTACTCTTCCTCTCGTAAACCGGATCGTATAAGCCATCAACCCCTGTCCGCGATCCCTGGCCCCCGCACATTCAATGCACCCCTCTGCTTGCCTCTCAATTGTATGAGGCTGTTCAAGACCCCCGCGGTATATAAATAAATAAATAAATAAATGGATTTACGACTTGGGACGCAATAACTCTCGACTTTTGGACCCAAGCAGAAGGTTTTTCACTCCCTCTTCCCCAATAGTGAAGCATCTAAAAGCATACAGGTATATTTATAAATAAAATTAATGTATGGAAATAAATTTGTATTTATAATTGTGTGATATGTAAAACGATATTGGATATGAATTACACGAATAAGTGTAACTGTATAAAGTTACATAAAAGAGGGTAGGAGAAGCAGAAAAACGTATTTTTCAATAAAATTTGAAATTTTTGTTTGATAATTGTATCAATATTGTGACTGTAGACAATATGAAAGATGAGACTCAAGAATGAATTGAATAAGTTATCGAATAAGCTAGCTGGATAAAAAAACAAATAAAATTATAAAAAAAAATAACACATTGAATAATTATGTCAGAATGGTATTGAAACAAGTGTGTAATTTATGCTTTATACAGATGCAAAAACAATGTTTATTGTTATTTTTATTTTTTCGAACACAAAAAGGAAGAAATAATACTTCTCCAAGTGTACATAAAAATTATTTATGACAAAGCAAAAAGGATATTGAAATATACCTCACACCTCGGAATAAAAATAAAAGCATGCAGAAAGAGCAAGAATGAGAGATAGAGAAAAGGAGGTGTGACAACAGAGACGAACTTATACATATTTGTATAAAACTAAATGAAGATGGAAGAAACAGGAGATACAGAAGGGGCGCATGAGAGAGTGGATTTATAACGCCGCTGTAGGTGGCGGTAAGCTAATATCACGATACCCCGCAGCGAACTAGAAAATTTCATTGGGATTTCCATTATTCATTTGTGTTTTTACACGTATATGAAATGAATATATTATATTCTCTTCAAACTATCATATAATGCCCTTATAGCTTATTATTTTTCGTCTGTAGCATTTTAAAGGCTGAAAGAATAGTGCATCAGAAGTAACATGAAAATTTTCTTACATTTTCTTATTTCTTCAAAATGCATCAAAATTCGACTTCGATTCACCCTGTTCAACCTAACATCACACATCCCGAGTCGAAATTTATGTCCTACTTCTATGCTTATAGAAGCTCTTTGAACCTCATATGATACTCCTAAGTCCTATAAGATCCTTATTCGTGCCTGCAAGTGAAAAAAATCCAAATTTCTGCCACCTTACAGGAGTAAAAGAGGATCTAAATTACATTGTATGTCTATTGTAGAAATGAAGCATGAAAGTAGGACATAAATTTCGACTCGGGATATTTCACCCGACTTAAAAAATATTTAGCATTCTTTATAGTAATTCCAAAGTACCGCGTGTATAAGTCTTCGGTTTTTCCTTCAAAATGCATTACAGTTGTATAATTTACTTGGATGCTGATAGCTGTACGAAGATATGTATAGCTTTCCAGTCAGCACAGAATATATAGTGCATTACTAAAAACCTCCCCCTTTTCATATCTAAAAATGTACATATACATGAGGTTTTTTTATGAAATAAAAAAGGACAAAAAATTTGTTATCTACCACTTGTTTTCCACCCGCGGAATTCATGGGGGATTGGTAAGGGCCAGAAGAAAGGGAGCTAATCTAGGCAATTTAAATGTTTGTCCCCGTGAAGAGGGCGGTAGTGACAGTAGTAACAGGGACATGTTGGAGATGAAGCAACGAACGACCATAGCAAGCAGCTAGAGAGAGATATGGTACAAGCGTATCGTTTTCGTCGGTGCAGTAATCCCTTGTTGAAACAAACGCTAAGCCCTGTGGATTGTCTGCGGTATTGCGCGTTGATACGTCCAACAATGTTGAGGGTTGTCTCTATATATATATTTTTATTTCATATCCCTTGTCTCTATTCTCTTTCGCGCACTTCCCCGCGTATACATCAGACCCTTCTGTATTTGTCTTTGCCCTGAATGAGTATCAACCCCTTGTATTCAGACCACCCGTTCGTTACATTCGTATGTATACACAACTCCTCCTTCTTTGTCATTCTACGATGCAGATATGTCACATTTATATGAAATAGGTCGATTGTGTATAGAAGTCTAGGACAAGAGCTCGTCTCAAGGGACTAAAATAAAAATTCTTTATGATAAGTCAATAAATTTAAACAAATGAAAGATATTTTCGAAGCAAAAGTGGAAGGAATTCTCGTATTGTCTTGGTAATTTTATGAATTAATATTTTTCGCTTGCGGCAATGAAAGCATTTAATTCACTTACCTCTTTAAGGGTTGGTGGAATATAAAATTAAATTAAGGTTTCGAGTCTCATCATCGAGACGATAAAAATAGTATGCAATACACGGCGTGACATAGCAATTAATTTTTTATTTTCTGTCGTAAATATTTCAATCCCCTTCCAAGCATCACACCTTAGACAACAATATAAATGAAATGTAAATTGTTCATATTCAGTCATTCAAACTCGATGGATTTTGATCTTATACCTGAATTCCGAATTTCCGAAATATACATTAACAAAGGGTGAGTTTAAAATTCGAACAGTGAATGATCGTTGCATAAATTTTCCATAATAATTACGTCATTCACCAATACCAAATTAAAATTGAAGCATCCAATATAAAAATTTGTATATATTGGATATTTTATCAAAATTTCTCATTTAAGTTTGTGTAACGCATTAAAGAGACACCTTACTCTCGTACAAAGGGCATGGGTTGGACAAGAACAGCGAATTATACTCCGGTCCTTCTTGTGTCAATAAAGGGAGGAAAAAACGTTTGAGAATTGCAAACGAGAGAAAATGTCGAAATTTTACCGCTTCACAACATCCCCAACTTATCGCTAGGTAGTATACAGGTTGGAATAGTAATGGAAGTTCTATTTTAATGATATTTTAACCAGTTCTTAACGTGTTACCTATACACAAAAATCTCAGATTTAGGAGTTAGATCAGTAAAAGACAACTTCTTCACAATCAGGAAGAGTTGAACATGTAAAAGAATAATTAAATACACATTGGATATGCTATATGAATCGATTAAATTTCGACTCGGGAAGTCACAGACTGTACACTGTGTATGGACATATTTTGCATAAATGTTTAGACATATTCCAACAATTCCAACAAGGGACTAACAGTTCTGAGAGTCACGAAAACAGACGAAAGCTAGAGTCTAGCTGCTAGACTCTAAATTTTATAGTCGATCCTCATTATAATGAACCATTCGTAACGGACATACCTCCACTAAGTGAACTTTCCCTCTTATTTCCCCCATTCTCTCCAGCTATGCGCAAAGGTATGCGCAAGAAGTCAGCAGCAGGAGAATAAGTTTTATAACCTGCTTCAATCATTTAACACATAATCGACTAATGAAACTGTAAGTGGGCGACAGATAAATGCACTATAAAAATAAACTGCAGTACACTATTACAAGAACTTCACTTCATGGAGGAGACATATATTAGAACGATGTTTGACTGTATGATGCAAAAAATTTCGACGAGACGCAGTATCCCTTCTTTGAGGAAAAGTAAGAATCTATTCAGAAGCACATCTAAGGGGATCGCGAATGTATTTTGCTTCCCTCTCTCCACACACTAACCAAGTCTCTCTGACACATAAAAAATATATACGAAAAAAACTTGGACGTGTCCCTTGCTGATACAAAAAAAAAGTACCTAATCCCATAACGAAAAGGAAAGCGTTTGGACTATTGCCGCAATCCATAGGGGCCGCTGAGACATAAAAACAGAGATGAAGCTGAGCAACAGGGAAGAAAGAGACTGGTGAGTGAAGAAAGTCGAGTTAGGAATGGAAACCATCTCCCGTCCTGCGCACGTAACTTTCTTCGCAAGTCTCTTGGGACTATGGAACATGCTTGGGGTGTAATATTTTCTCCATCATCCCTCGTTCGCATTCAACAAACGCATATATATAAACACGAATCCATAGTTTAGTCGTTTTACTTGACACGCCGCAATGTAAGGTTGTCTATGTTTTTTTCTAAGACATCAATAAATTTATTACTTTACATATTCTATTTATACTATTTTATTATATTCTTTTAATAGTCGAAACATTTTTTATCGAGTTATTATTATTTTTTATTGTGATTATTCGTGTTTCGGTAGCTCCGATTTTCATAAAAGAACGATGTAGAGGAGCGAAACGTATAGTATGAATGTGTGAGGTGAAGAAGAAAGAAAGAAACGGGCGTGAGTTAATTGCTCATTTTTGTTATGTTCTTTCGCCTCACCACAATCATTAGATTGTACCTAATTAGAATGGGAGATTTCTTCATAAATAAATATATACAAAACAAATTATCTATGGTAATTCGTTCGGAAACGAACAGAAAAATAGGATATTGCAGTGCAACAAAGAAGGAATGGTATAGTGGAGTGCCGTAAGACATAAAAATCGTAAAACCTCGGAATCCAGGACCTGTAAATGGATTTTAATGAAACCTTTTCGATAGCATTATTAGCCTAAATAAAAAAGTTAAAAAAAAAAAATTGCCGCTTTTGATTGCAACAATTAATAACAATAATTTATTGAAAAATAAGGGAGATATGAAAAAAAAACTGTTTATAAACTGTTTACAGTTGAGATTTCAATTTTATACACAATAAATAATATTTGTATGGTTACTTTTATGTTGATTTATTATTATTTCAGAAAAAATAACAGGTTTAAAAAAAAAAATCGTTTAATATGGCAAGTTAATCGAAATCGTATATATTTCGGAGCATAGACACAAATAAATTAGTAAAATATACTGAATGATGTTTAGTAATGTTTTTTGATGAGTGTGAAGTTTGTACACCCAAGGCAATTGCACGAGGCAAAAACACATATCTCTCCCGAAGTGCAAATCATATTTTTCTCAATAATTAAGGTACCCGCGGGTAATAAGGCCTGTCTAGTAATAAGGCCTAAATGATACAAATGATTAATTTTTTGTTTGTTTATAATAAAAATTATAATTTGCATTCTATAAAGAATGTATTCAAATAACGATTAATATTAAAACTTAATGATTGATTTGGACATTTTTCATATTATTGAAAATATCTCTTAGGTAGGCCTTTTTACCCGCACGTACGTTACACGAAAATAGCAACTTTTTGAGTGTCATTTGCGGTGATAACATGGTATTTTCTCTGTCGACAGAAAAACTGAGGTTAGTGTCTTCTCTCTCCGGTTTAAAACAAAATACAGAAAAAACGAATGAACAAATTTGAGAAATTCATGTTCTCTGATTCATTGATTTTTTAACCTCATACATTATCACAATTGCATTAAACTACTTCATTTAAACTACTTGCATTAATCTCTTTCAGAGATTTAAACGACTGGGTGAATCTGGTTATTCATCGATTTTTTTTCTCCATCATATACTCATAAAAAAAATGAACGAGCATTAATATCTTTATTTGATGAAATCATCGAATTTTCTATTTGGTTAATATTTAAATAAAATATAAATATAGGGATAGTTGATGTAGGAGAAGAGGGTAATAGATGGTATATCTAAATTCTAAGGTTAGTGTGAAAAATTATCTCCCCTATTTTCTTTAATGACATTCTGCTCTTACTCAGACTGACAAATATTTACAGTGTCTTGTCGGATTCGAAACAGAAAACACTCTGATTAGCTTTGAGACGATGGGAATGGAAAACGTAATACAACGAAATATAAATGGGGGGTGACTTTACTTTCATCTACGACCCTATTAAAACTTCCGTATTTTTCGAATGTTTTATTCTCGTTGATGATATAATGTTAAAAAATGTTTTCATGTCTTTTTTTTTTCCTGAAATTAAGCTTCAATTCTACACGTATTTTTTAGAAAGTCATATAATTCACAAAAAGATCAAATTGGCAAATACCATGCACAATTGACATACTAAGAATCGCCAGGGTACGCGAAAAAAATAAAAAGTACATTCTGTATAATTTTTTTTCTCGCATTGTTATATAATTAAATTACATTTATAATCACAGAAATAACCAGAGAAAATCGAGTAATGAGCTATATTTCAATGAGCACTTTATTGCGATTTGTATTATTCCATTCATTCACTCTCACACTATGAAATGAATATTAAATGAAAAGTATGGTTTCTTGTGTATTATAATTCGATGACGGAGAGTGTTATATAATGAGAGAACATTAGCGCTAAAGAGAAAGGAAACGTTATTTATTCTCTATAAATACATGTATAAACACGTGAAAAAAATATTCTCTACAAAAAGAAATTTCATCCAAATTCAAACTAGTGAGAAATAAAAACTGGTCGAAAGCATTTTATTCAATTTGATTCATTATGTAAAAAAATTTGGCTGCATGATATCATGCTGGGTATATATGTAAGTAGTTTGTAGAAATATTATTTCAATTTGGGACTTTTCCCCTTCAAGTCGAAATTTTTATGCTACTTTAAACCTCATTATTGACATTTAGTGAGGTTCTTCAGGAGCAAGGAAGGTTGTTTAGAAATATTTTAATAGTAAATACAACACCTCGAAGTAGTCACATATTGCCAAATCTTCCATTCTAAAGCACAAAGGAAGAACTTGCGTCTAAGTTTATTATGAAATAAAATATAACAATGTTGTGTTAGTTGTAAAAAGCATCAAACTAGGTTCAATCCTAGATTTTTAGAGGTTCGTCAGATTCAAAGTAGAATTTATAAGTCAATGAGTGCCATAGAATGTTTAATCGACTACTAGAAGACTCAGAAAAGCACAAAAATTTCGACTCAGGCTTTATATAACAGAAAACAAATGATATAAATATTTCATTTTTTTATTTTTTAAATTGTTATAGACATATAATAGGAAATTCTCTATTTTGTTCGTTGCAAAAAAATTCAATGTGAATGCACTATTATTATTTCATAGTAAATTTTTACGTTTCAATTTAAAATTAACACAATGATTAAAAATCTTATAATTCAATTGAAAAAATCTCCGGACAAATTCAGACTTTTACCTAGTCAAAAAAGTAATCATGATTAATGAAGCTCATCATTTTCTTTTGTATAATTGTATTATACAAAGCATACTAAATTGTATACTCCATATAATACAAATATACAAAATTAGGACGGGTATACAAAGGTGCAAAACGTAATGGAGTTCTTGCTATCGTGTTGCGCAGAATCCCGGATAACGATTGCATCAGCAGCACCACACAACGAAAAGTCGGAGCTATGTCGTAGGTTTGAACTACCCACACGTGATATAGTATATGTATACACAGTACAGGTGCGCCGATAATCCTAAATCTAGGTCACTAGGACCGCTCGCTCAAGACTGAAGCAATATCCAGACACAATTTGCATTAAACAATGTCTGAAATATTGGACAAATATTCTTTTCTATTGAATTCAAGATCAATTTTACTTCACAGTAAAAAAATGTTTGTAAAAGTCCACTCAGAATTTGTGTTAAATTTTTTTTAATAAAAACTCAAACTTAAAATGATGTTGAAACAATACATTATTCATGTGAATCGATTCAATTCGATGAAATTATATTTGAAGGAAACATAAATGTATGACAGGTATTGATTTGGTTTTCAATGAGCCTACGGTGTTTGGACCAGGGGAACAAATCCATGCAATCAATCGAAACACAAGAGTGTTTGGTCGTAGTTTTTAGTATTGATGAGGACAAACACAGAGAATGATATGAGGGTGTGGAGTTTTAATGCTCTCCGGTTTCCAGTTCGAAAGGATACTTCATTAGCTTGACCCGGGTCGAGTTTCAGCTAAAATTACTCACACTTGAACATACATGAATATGTATAAAGTCGAGGACGATGTTTATAACTAAATTCATAACTAAACCTCTAACCTCACCTGTTCTCCTTTTCTCACTCATAAATATATAACACTAACATCATCTTAATAATCTTCTCAAGCCCGGAAATTCCCTATGGAACCAGGTATATACTTAGGAACTTTGTATGTCAATAAGTACAAAGTACTAAATGAAAAAAATAAAGAATATATAAAAGAAACAATATCCGAAATGAAAAAACAATTTTTGATTCCATTGCAAAATTGAGCGTGTGGGATATAGTTAATATATTTCTGTAGACGGATGAATAAGTCGTGAGTGTAGAGGGAGTAAGGATACGAGCCTGCAGAAGTCGATAATACCGCGTTTGCGCTGACTGAAGGGGTCGAGAGGAATGAAACCAAATGAGAGAAAATACCATAGAAAGACACAAAAATATACGCGTCCAAGCATAAATACATACACCTAAATACATAAATATTATCATACCGCATATTTTGAAGACATTATTTCGACGTATCGCATACTTCGAGGACATCGCAATATCCTGAAAAAGAAATTTGAATCTAAACGATTACAATTTATTTTTAGAAAAATATTGATTGCGCTTTACATAATGTTTTCTAAAAATACGCTTAGAAATTATATTTATTTATGTATACTCAACATTGTTTAGCTAAAATACACTCACAATTATATTTATGTGAAGGTATGAGGTGCAATGTTGTGCGTTCAACTAGTTCAGTTGAAATCTCCGTAACCCGAGACCGAGACATACAAGACTCGATGAACAGGGTTGATGTCTCCCGAATCTTATACGCGCACCCTCCTCCCTTTTTCCTCTATGAGTTCGCGTTCTCTTTCCATACAAAAGGCTTGCGCCCTTTCTCTGTACAGCCACGGGGGTCGGATGCTACCGCTTGATCTCCTCGAATCGACGTGGCTTCAAGTCGTGAGTTTATGACTGATGCTAGAAAGAGATAAAGTGCAGATAGAAATGGGAAGCTTCTCTTTGAAGCGCTAAACTCTCACGCACACCCTGAGAGAATAGCAGCTGCGGGTCTTCATATATTTATTACTATTTTCATTATTTTATTACAATTTTTTTTATTCAATCAAGTTTAATTAATGATGACGTATCACTTTCATGAATATATAAATGAAAATTTATGACCAAGCTTATTCAATATCATTTGTTTTCGAGAATTCAAAATAAATTTCAAACAGGGATGACGCAGTCCAATAAGTGCGTAACCAGATCCGCGTCAAATTGTTTGTTGAATATATACATATGTATATATATGGAAATATATATGTATGAATGGTACTGTCTCTCGCTGTGGTAGTAAATAATTAATAACTACACCCGATGATGTTCACCCCAGCGTACATTGATTTGTCCTGCTGTCCATTTCACATGCCTGCAGGATTTTATATGTATATATTGTATAATATTACATTTTTCTATACGTATGATGTTATTTTAGAGTGTACGAATGTATATATACTTGATGTATAAAGTGTACATTAGGGTCTGCTATTTTTAGGAAACTTTTTTTTTCAATAATAAAACAGGCTGAAAACTTTTGTAATAAAAAAAAACTTCAATAATTGTAGTTACATTCCTTGATTTTGTTCCGACAGCATAATTTCTATTGCTTTGAAATGATAATTAAATTCATTTAACATAATAGTTATAAATAATTTTTTTATAGTAAATAAAATAAAAAAAAAATATCTGACATGTGAGTATTTTTTTTTTTAGCTTTACGAAAATATTAGCACACTAAAACCAGTTTTCCGATTGAAAAATAATTTTTAAGACAATGATAAAGTGATTAGTATCGATTTAATAACAAAAAAGTTGAAATCTCATAAATTTGGAACTTTGTGTTTGAATATCTTTAGAATGGTTGTTTCTATAAAAAAAGTGTAAGAGACCTTTTTTGTAGAGCGTTCGATTCCCTACAAGAATATGCTATGGGCTTGCCTCTATAATCTGGAAATGCCGAGCTACAAAAATCAAAAAAAAAAAAAAAAATTTGTTCCTTTGTTATTTAAATGGAAAATTAGAAACAGGCACCTCTAAATATTAAAATTAAAAGCTCCGGTTTGAACAGACCTCTTTTTCCACCGTCCAGTAAGTTTTCAGGTTGCTTTTTGTTAAAAACAAAAAAGGCTGCCCAAAAATGGCACATCCTACTGTTTATACATTCTCATAAGAATAATACAACGCCATTGTGTATTCATGCAGTTACGTATACATATATTCACAATATCTTTATTGATTAACTTTATTTTCACTTCATATTATATCTCAATCAACTTATAGCTCGGATTATTAATTAATTAATTTTAATTCATCAATTTTAAAAATAATCAAGAACTTCACTGATTCAAAATTATTCCATTGTTTTGTTCTTTTTTTATTTCATAATTCATTTTATCTCAGAAAGCACTTTGATTTATTTGTCACTGGATTAAGCATCATTAAATAAGGATTATGCCACATTATCGTGACTTTAAATTCTACAGTGTCATAAGATCAATAAATTAAAGTCTACTAAAAAATATTTCTCTCAATAATAATATTATATATTATTAAACAGAATACATCATATAATTTTCAGCGACTGGACGCCCAAAATGTGATCGATAATATTTAAAAATGCAGACATAGACATAGATGAAATTTTATTCAATTAATAATTATCTATCAACTAAATATTAAAAACTATCAAATAAATATTAATAACAGATGCAAGGTAGGAACTAATGAATTAGTTGCATATTAATAATTTGTTTTATTGTTTACATTCTTCAATAGGCGACTGATTGGTGGTTGAACGACATGTACTTGGAGGTACCATTAGCATTACCAATAAATAGTAATCCCGGATTGGCAGCCCGACCAAAAAATTTTTCAAATCAACGTGGTATCGCAAGTTTTCTCGCACGCTTTTTAATGGAGCTCTTGAATTACCAGGAAATATTAGACAGGTCAGTTGATAAAATAGATAAATGAAATGGTAAAAATAAATTAAACTTTTTTTCTTCTATTTTTATCAGCTTTATACTTCCAGATAGTTAGGTCGATTCTATGACCAGACGTTACATATTTAGTTCTCTTTATTTATAATAAATTTCTTTTATTATCATATCGACCTGTTTATTAATATTTCATATTCTAATGTTGGAAGAATTTTTTCTCTTGAATTAAATAAGTGAATAGCACATAATAAAATTGTAATATTTATTAATTTGAAATTAAACGAAAAATGAAGTCAATTAAAAAATCTGATTTTTAAGTTCTTTATATAAAAAGAATTCTACAAGTTAGAAAGTGATATAAGTATATTTAGTGAGAATAAAAGCTCGCTCTGTTACTTCCATTGAAAAAGTGCAAGCCGAAGCTTTCCGACTCGTTATCAAGTGACAGATTCGGAGTAATTCTACACCCGAATTCACTCAAAAATTTATGCGTCTGGTCTTAGCCTCATTTATATAAATTTCCTCTCTATTTTTCTTTTTAACATTCCTTCATTTCATTCTCAATGGAAAATGTGAGAAAAAAAAAATTGAACCCTGAGGAAATAAAGTGTCAGATATTTTACAAAATAAAAATATTCATCGATTTACTACTATTATCATTCTCTATCACATCATTTATTTATTCATATTTTTTTTATATTCAATTTAAATTAATGCAACTTATGTACAGGGTTATCTAAACTGAGTGTTTACCATTACTAACTTTATTATTATTATTAATATAAAATTATTTATTAAAATATATCATTAATTAAAAATAAAAAAAAACGTGTGTGTGTACTTTTTTGGCGTAACAAGATAAAAATCTATCTAAAAATTTTATTCTTCGCGTTATCCTATGTTTGTAATGTTTGTAGAGAAAACGACACTAATAATAGAAAAAAAAGTATTTAATACATTGAAAGAAAGTTTTATTATAACGCATTATCTAGTTAAATAAATTTTATTTAAATATCATAAAAAAATTGTTTGTACATAATTAAAAAAATAAACAATTTTTAGCATGCAACTTATACATATTGATATTTATTATTTAATTCACGTCTATTGTTTGGAGTTCAGTAGACATGTGAGCTACAAGAGACTTTTGGTAGCTAAGGTATGATACAAATGGTCTTGTAGAAATATTGTCTAAATATCGTACAAATACAGTATCAATAGTTGTACCATCTCGTGTTGTAGAAACTACAGAGTCCTTATTGATTGACAGATTTAAATCTTCACGTAAGAAATTGATAAGTTCCCCAGCATTTTCTGTGTTGAAATTATTATTGAAATCTCCACTTAAAATCAGTGGTAACTTATCCTCTCCTTTACCCATACATATTCCTCCGACCGTAGTGTATGGAAATAATGTTCGTTTCAAAAAATGAATAATATCTTCAATTTTTTGATTTGGAGAAATATAAATTGCGATCAATACAATTTTTTTACCATCTTCTGTTTTACACTCCGCAATACAAAATTCACCCACTGATGACGTCGCTGAAGTAACAAAGTCGGACTGTTTTACAGTCATGTCGATAGTCGCAGTCACAATGTTAGTTGTATCGTTTACATTGTGATAGATAGCAACTCCTTCAGCTCGAACATTTGATCGTTTGTATTGAATTATACAATTATAATTTGGAATACTAATAGACTCATTATCGGACAACCAAGTTTCACTCAACATTAAAATTTGAGATTTTTGTACAATTAATTCAATTAAATCACCGGAGTGAGCCCGCAGACTCTGACTATTGAAAGTATACATTGTCAAACCTTTCTTTTGGTTGATAAAATGTTGGATGTCTTTACTAATTGTCAATAAGCGATTATTTGAGAGTCTTTTGAACTCATCTTGAAGACTAGTTACTGAGGAGGGTAAAATAAAATTTATTGAAATTATTTTAAATAAAAATATTTAATTAAACAATTAAATTTAATTGAAATTTAGAGTGATCAAGTAAAATAATTCAAAGTTTTAAATCATTACTGAGATTAAAAAATTATGTTTACTGGTAGTAACAGGCTGAGGCGATGGTTCAAACGTCATTTGCGAATTCGAAGCTGATGGAGTATACAAAACTTCATTCGCAGATAATTTACTTCCTTGAGCAAGTTGTTTTTTCCGCAACCTATACATCCGAGACCTTTCTGCGGGTGTTTTTGGAGTTGTTTTTATTTTTAGAGCTGCATCTTTTTTTCGGTTACGATAATTTTTACATTTCTCTGCATTATTTGAAGGCATCTCGAAAACGGAAAAATTTAAATCGTTTTTTAAATTATTTCCTGCTGTGATTTATTTGATTATTCGTTCAAGTTTATTCATGTATTCCAAATATCCATTTAAATTTACTTTGATACTATCGTCATGTTGTACTGTGTATAGGTCAACCTGACAATAAATTTCATTCAAAATTTTAAGATTACTTTAAGAAAGAAACATTTAATTTAATTTAATATTTGGAATAATTTAATTTTTCCGGACTTTAATAATTATTATTTGTATCTATTATTAATTTATTAATTTATTTGTACACTTATTACATATTAAATTATAATGTAATAATTTATTTTAGTTTATGATGTGAATAAATAATACATACCGTCAACTAACCTCAAATTCTACAAACGTACTCTAAGTAATATGTAAGAATCACTTTTATCACTTATAATCACAGCAAATTATCTTTAAATCAATAAATTGTTAATAAACATCAGTCACCACGATATATTATTTGAAAAAATATTTATGTATATTTATATATATTTTATTCGGAGTGATACAATACACGTGTTGCAGGTTCAGAAATACTTGAATAAATATCGTGAATACAGTTGCCAGTTCTCACGCAAACTTGACTAGCTAATTTCATGGTGTCGGTTTTTCGTGACAGTGTGCGCGCGCATCGTAAAAATTTACTCTCGTCATTTTTCCCTAAAGCGCCAAAAGAAGTATATTTTCAAAAATTTGTAAAAATTTTATTTGTTTGAATTTAAGACATTACTTTCTGATTGACCTATTACAATTTTCTTTTTCTTCAAATGTCGTCCTAATATTCGTTCTATCACTAAAGTAGGAGAAAAACTGTCTTCCAATGTGAATGCAGTTGAAAAAAATGTAACTTCCCTTGACAAATATATTCGAGAATTAAATCTACGATATCATCAATTATCTGACTCTAAAAAAAAAAAAAAAGTTTGAGCTTCAAGAATATAACAAAGTTAACAATGGTGGACACTTAATTTGGATAACTTCGTATAATGATCAAATATAATAATCGAGAATACAATAAGAAAAAAAAGCTCAAGCACAGCATCAATTAATTTTAGAAAATATTGTTTTTATCAAATTAGCAAAACATTGGAAGTGGAGCATGTAAAATCGCGAGATGGACAGTCGATGCAGCCACTGTGCATGGCCCAACATTACCAGATGTTTCGTCTTTACCGTAAACCAGGTGATAATAAAGATGAACATATCATTTTAAATAGATCTAACTCAGGAGATCATATAATTATTGCTCATCATAATCAGGTAAATTTCCCATTTATTTTCAATGTAATAATTCTTAAGTATTAAACATATTAAATTTTTTTCATGTTAGTTTTATAGTATACCTGTGAGAGCAGCGGATAGAGGCAAAATAACGGAAGTCGACATGATTGAGCAATTATTGAAAATTATGGAAACCCCGCCGAATCCCCATACACCACCAGTAGGAATTTTGACATCAGCCAGCCGTCCAACATGGTCCCAAGCACGTCAGGAACTATTGAAAAGTAAAAATGCAACAAAAATTACACATCTACCTTAATCATGAATATATTTGAAATTAATACTAAATCATATTTTATAAATATGTATAATATTCCTACTTCAAATTACCATAATTATATTTGAGACTAAAGATAATTTGCGATAAAGCCTTAAAGGGAAGAGTGGCATGAAAGAGCCATTATCATTTGTTTTCACGGTAGTTTTCGAACGAATCATGAATGTATCATTATTTTAAGATAGTAACACTAGCCAAATGTCGCCCACAAATATTTGACAGTTCATCAAAAATAAACGGCGTCGACATATTGAAGATTTCGTCATCAAAAAGTACCTTTTTGAGTTCATTTGTTTTTTGATGTCTATACGGACAAAACTAATAGTAATATGATTATACAATAATTTTATAGGTATATTAGGCCTTCTAATACCATATATAATTTGCAGGCAAATCTTTAATTTCATACTAATTTTCGAGGTTATGTTTCTTGGGAGAATATGTTTTGAAAGAGCCGGTCTGCAGTGTGATGAAAAAGCTAGCTTTATATGGTCCCTTCAAAAAGCTCTTACTAAGAAATCTAAAATAAATAATGATACAGACTCAGATACATCAAATAAAATTATATGAGTTCTTAAAAAGATCGTACCTAGTCAGATTGCAATGGTTGATCTCAAACGGCTAATTTTATGAGAATTTCTTAGATTTAAGTGAATATTTTATCCAGAGTTTGTGTTATATAAAACGTTTTATAATTATATAAGATATAAAATTATATCTTAACATTATTAGTAAATAATATCTTTGTTAATCTAAAATTTCAGTCCTGTAATAAGAACTTGACTCTTTCAAAACATTGGGTGGCTTTTTCAATGCTTATGTGTTATGAAAGAGCCGAATTTCATTAATTTTATAAATGATTAAAAGTCCGAAAATACCGATAATTTTGAAAAATGTTTTATGACATCACGTACATAAATGAATAAACAATTACTCGTTATATAAATTTTTTTAATTATTTATTTCCTTTTATATTATTTATCCCTATTTCAAAACTGGTTCTTTCATTCCACTCTTCCCCTACTAATTCAAATAACATTGAATAAACTTTAATAATAGAAATTTCTTTACTTCATGATTTTATAAGTGATTCAATGTTTTTTTAGATGAATGCAATCGACACAATTTGGAATTAATGGAGCGATGTTTATGTGTTGTATGTATTGATGATGATATTTTACCAGTAACATTTAATGAATCTTGCAAAAAAGAAAATGAGTGGTTCAACAATCGTGATTACGCAAACGTTTTACATCACAGTCTCCATGGAGGTGGTTCAAGATATTTTGGAGCGAATCGTTGGTTTGACAAAACTGTCAATATTATTCTTGGCAAGGTAGAAATTTATTAACATGAAAATTATCTAATCGAATTCAACCAAATATGATCATATATTAATATGCAGATATTTGTAAAAATATTTTTCTGATTTTATTCAAAAAGCTTTTTCTATTTCATCACGAAATTCTCTTAAATTTTCTATTTTTATATTATTTTAATATTACACTCTTGATTTTTCGATTATATTTGGTTAGTCAAATCTGATTAATTAAAACATTTTTTTTTGCTCAATTTCATCATCGTATAATTAATTATGATATTGTTTTCGTTTCTTTACCAACCAGGACGGAATGTGGGGACTAACGTATGAACATTCAGCGGGTGAAGCCCCAGCAATATTTTCCATTTTTGAAAATTTAACAGACAAAGTTGACGCAATGACATCATCCGAAAATAATCAAATACCATCTCATTTACCAATGCCAGAAAAGCTCGAATGGAAACTCTCAGAACAAAGTTTAAATGATATACGCGAAGCCACGACAGCATTTGACGGGCAAGTAACCAAAATAATAATTTTATTAATGATGCATAGCATAAATTGAATGATTTCTCAATTAATTAATGGCATAATTTTTCAATTAGTCATCTATAAACCATCCAAGTCAAAATTGTTCTCATAAAATGATCTCGTTCTCACTTATTTATTCACTGTAAAAATAAGCTGAAACATGAACTGCATTCTTGACGAAGTAATATTTCTTTAGTCTCAATTAAGTTGTAGATAACGAGAGTGATTACATCATTGATTAAAAATAAAAAATTGTAAAACATTTATTTGTTTTAATTTTACGACATTACTTTCCTTTTGATCTAATATGATTGAAAAAAACAGAGACAAAGAACTATTTAATTAAAAATGTTTTAATTTTCTGGAGAATCATTTGATTTAGAATTTGTCCTAACATTCAAAATCGACGCACGACCCAAAGAAAGTATTAATGAAATAGAATAATTACTCTTCAAGAGATATGTACTTCATTCATGTACTTATAATAAATTTGTTTTAATAAAGATTGGTGGAAGACTTGGATCTCTGTATTTTATGGTTCGACGAATACTCTAAGGAGTTTATTAAAATATGTAATATCAGTCCAGATGCATATATTCAATTGGCCCTGCAATTAACTTATTTCAGGTATAAATTAATTTTCATGATTATTCAAATTAACTTTAAATTATTGTTTTATTCATTTATTATTTTCTTTTATTTTTGTTATTTATTCTTTTTCTTTCTATTCAGAATTCATGGCCACTTAGTAGCAACGTACGAGAGTGCAAGTATTCGTAGGTTTGCATTGGGACGAGTTGACGTTATTCGCTCAGCAAGTCCAGAAAGTCTTGATTGGGTCAAAGCAATGTGCCAAGGTGATCCGGAATTGCTAAACGATGTACAGGAAGAAGGCACTAAAAGAGTCCATTTCACTATTTATAGTGTAATTGAATTTATTAAATCTGTCTCACATTGCGTCGCTTTTACACGCCTGTAAATTTCTGCACGAACAAAAATATTTTACTGCACTAATAAAAATTAGTTTGCTTCTCACGAAAATAATATGGAATTAGACAGATGAAATTTTCCTCCTGTATAATTTATACATTTTTTTTATTTGTGTAAGTATTAGAGGGGTTTCATTTTTAGGCGAAATTTTTTTTGTCATACCTAAAAATCTGATAATTTATGAAAAATACAAAATATTCCCGTTTGAAAAAAAAAATCCTGAGTTAATTAAAGGCTTAGCAAATTTGAAAATTCGATTTCTCATATAAATAACAAAAGAAAATTTTTTTTTCGACTTCAACTCGATTTTTCAACATTATTATACGATAATGAACGCTATAAAGCAGTTACATTGTTAATTAAGCATTATAGCGTTGATTGTAAGATAATAATTAATGTCAAATCAATAAATTTCAGTTGAAAGAAAATTTGTTGTCAATTATAATAAACTTTCACCTTTTCAGCTCTACAACTCGAAAACTTTTGGTCGGAGAGCATTTGCGGTGAACAACTTTTTTGTAGCAAATTTAATGCCTTATAAAAGCTGTGTATTCATTTTTTCCAAAATTAATTTTTGATTATCGAAAAATCGAGTTGAAGTCGAAAAAAAAATTTTCTCTTTTTATTTAAATGGGAAATCGAATTTTTGAATGAGATGAGCTTCTAATCAACACGGGAATATTTTTTTTTTATAAATTGTCAGATTTTCAGGTATGACAGACAAATAAAACATCGCCTAAAAATGAAACGCCCTAATAAATATATTGCTATCAATTATTTTTTTCACTTTATAATTGTATTACTAATAATAACGAAAACTTGACGCCTTTTTTTTACAATTTTCTGAAAAGGTTTTTGTTTTCATATCAGCATATTGTCATGAATTCCAAATTCTACGAACTATTTTACTTGATTCACTATCGTTGTTTTGAACCAAAATATATATGAATAAATATAAACAAATGTATGAATTTATAATCAGAAATTTTATGATAAATTAAAAATGATGAAATTATAATAAAATAATTTTTCTTTTTAATTGCAAAATTCAGAGGCTGTCTGTAATGCTTTTTTTGTAAATTTTTTGAATAAATATATTCATTTGGAATTTGATGTCAAGTAGTATTTGAAGCATTCACAAAATGGCAATCAATTTGATTCCACCCTTGTATTTGTAAATGTTTACCGTGCCCTCGAAATGATTCTAAAAAGACAGAGAAATAGATCTAAAATAAATGAAAGGGGAAAAAACAGAATGAGATGAGAAAAAAAATACTCAAGAAAGTCTAAGTATTTTGTTAGCAGTTTGTTTTCTTTTTTCCTCCAAGTTTTTTTTTTCATCAAACAAGATTGTATTTATCTTTCCATTTATTATTTATTTTTATGTATAAAGTGTTTTTCTTTGCAATGTCAAACAAACTCCTTCCCCGAGTAGTTAACTAGCTTTTGCATTGATACATGATATCAATCATGAAATGTACAATAATTTCTTCTATTTTATTAATTCATATGATTGAACTTTTTTGCAATAACCAGCAGCAGCGAATAAAGGAACTTTTCGATTTGGCTGTAAAACGACAAACCAAAGAAATATCGGATAATATCAATGGCCATGGCATTGATAATCATTTGATGGGCCTGAAATATATTGCAAAAATGACTGGAGAAAACTTACCAGAACTTTTCACCGATCAAAGCTTTACACTTCTTCATCATTTCGCACTTTCAACTTCTCAGGTATGAAATATAATTCAAACAAGTTGTTACCATGTACTCATTATTACAACAGTCAACTTAATATTTATTATTGAATCATTTTTTCATTAATCAATTTTACATTAATCGACGACGTTTTGACGCGACCCTTTTCGATTTCGCTAATTTTTTTATATGTTTTGGTACATTTTGAAAGCAATTTGCATGCTAATCTTTATTCTTTTATTCCAAACCGTTGTTGAGTTATTAATTTTTGAAATTTTTTAATTTAAAAAATTTTCAATCGATTATAGATTTGTAATAAGTATCGATATCCAAAAAAAATTGGTGGTCATTTTTATCGTTTTCGAATGTAGTTTCAGTAAAAAAATACAAAAAAATTATCCGAAGTCATTATCACTTAATTATTCACGTTTGAATATTGAAATTGAGATTTTCAAAAAGTTGAACTCCTTCGATTTTTTTGAAAAATTTTCCCAAAATTCTACTCCAAATTACGGAATTGTCAAGTCACTATTCAGAATGTGATCGCAACTATTTATATATCATTTACCGAATTTTGAATTTTTTTTTTCATCAAATCATCGATAATTTCTTTTTTTTAAGTTAAAAAATTTTCGAAAGGGTCCAACTTTTTGAAAATCTCGATTTCAATATTCAAACGTGAATAACTAACTGATAATGACTTCGAATTATTTTTTTGCATTCTTTTCCTATAACTACATTCGAAAACGAAAAAAAATGCGTCAAGACGTCATCGATTTTGCATAGAATACCCCATATGCAACAATTTTCAACTATTCTGATTTGCTACAAATTCAACCAAATATAATCATTGCGTTATTTAATGAGTGAAATGGTTCATCAAAACATAATCCATTATGTTGCAAGCAATATATATTAATTAAATATTCACTTTATTCATTTCATTCATACATATATACATACATAAGTATATCTACAATTTGATTTTTAAAAAATGTCACAACCCCAGTCCGATGACTAGCAACATGGGAGAGGGTAATCAAAAGAAAATTGAAAGGGAGTTGAAGTGCGTTTCTACCCTCATATGAATTCTGTTGCTACCCTAAAATTATACTCTAACCTCAATTCAACGAACAAAGACCAACCGGAAACAATCCTCCACGGTCTGCAACTCGTTCCGGAAGTCAATTCCCCATCCATCAAACTTCCGACAATTAATTCGTATACATATATGCATCTAAATGTATATTTACAATGTGTAAAAAATTTGCAATTGTTTTTCAGGTGACTACGAAAAATGATACAATTATTGGTTATGGTCCAGTTGTACCTGATGGCTATGGATGCGCTTATAATTTACGTAAAAATGGTTTCATATTTTCAATATCAGCATTTCACAGCGATGGAAGAACAAGTGCAAAAAAATTTGCTCAAGTGTTGGAGACAAGTCTTCGTGACATGGCAAAGATGTTGAAAAATACACAAAAACAGTGAAAGGATCACTTTTATTATGTGGGGATAATACAAGATTGAAAGTTTTAAGGTACTACATTCAATTTGAAAACATAACCTTAGATTAATTCAATGAACGAAAGTAACTGAAAGTATTTTATGCATTTAAGTATACAAAGAAGCGATATCACTTTTTTTTTCATCAGAAAATTCTATAATGCCATTTTATTGAGACAAAACATTTTTAATCAACCTGAATCTCAATAGGTTTAATCGACATTCAAGATATAATCATGAGTAGCAAGTTGCAATTGCATTTTCAATTGATGTAGAGTGGTAAGAGGATTAAATAGAAGCAAAAGAAAACTTGAATTTATTATGATGGCATATCTTAAATATTGCCAATTAGTTGATTGGCGCCCGCACCAGTACACTCTTGTCCAATTATTAACATATATATGCGCGAAAAAATCAATGTAAAATACTAATTACATATCAATATATATAAAAAAAATATTTATCATGTTAAATATGTATGAGCGACTTCATATGATGTATTAGAAAATTTAAGATACAACCTGAGATGAAAGAGAAAAAAAAATCTACAGCTATGAAAATTATAAGACTCAGAGTAATTTATAATAATTAACGTTGATGGCTTAGTCACTGTTTTACGGAATATTTTCTTGAAATGAAAAAAAAAAAACAAGATAAATATATTATATGAATGTTATGAAAATATTATTATATTATATTTAGTTTTTGGAAAAAATGAAAGAAAAGAAATATACTATGTCAATGTTATCAAAATATTATTGCATTATATTTAGTTTTTGAAAAAAAAAAAAAAAGAAAGAAAAGAAATATACTATGTCAATGTTACAAAGATATTATTAGATTATATTTAGTTTATTTGTAAATGAAATATTGTTCAATCATGATAAATTGTTGCAGAGATTTTGTTTAAATGTTACATATTGTATAAAAAAATTTAAACGGAAGGAGGAAGAGATTAATTATTTATAGAGAAGAAAAAAATAGTCTGTCATTGTATAGCTGCATATACAATTTAGGGTGTTTCATTTTTAGGCGATATTTTTTTTGTCTGTGGTCAGTGAAAATCTGATAATTTATAAAAAAAAAAAAATATTTCCGTTTGAAAAAAAATTTTAAGTTAATTTGAGGCTTAGCTAATTCAAAAATTCGATTTCCCATATAAATAACACGAGAAAATTTTTGTTTCGACTTCAACGCAATTTTTCTTTCTAAATTTTTTCAAATTTTATTAACCTGGAATTTATTGATTTGACATCAATTATTATCTCACAATAAACGCTATAATCCTGAATCAACAATGTAATAGCATCAAAAAAACAATTTTGATTACCGAAAAATCGAGTTAGAGTCGAAAAAAAAAAAAATTACTCGTGTTATTTATATGGGAAATCGAATTTTTGAATTAGCTAAACCTCTGATTAGACAAAATAAAACACCCTAATATATATGCATATTTATTTGTTTATTAATTATAATGTACAATACATAATCGATTTATGCTATATACATTTCATTTACAACATATAAATCATCAAATAGCGAACTGATTTCTAGAGTAAAAATATAAACAGATTTTTTTTTATTTATATTATTCTGTTGTTTGTATTAAAATCTCCACGAACATGTGGTTACGATTTTACTACCAAGAATACTACAAGCATATCAATGCACAAGTGCCGAAAACAGAATGTTAACGTATGTCACAAGCATATTATGTAGATACAGTCGAATTGAACTATATCATTGATACTAAATCAATAGTATCATAAAAATGTCAATAAATAAAAATAAATATATTATGTATATATATATCAAGCTAAAATTGTTTTCTTATTTTCACTACATAACATTTCAAGTTAAATAACAACTCGAGTTGATAAATCAGCATTAATGTCATCATAAGCACGTGCGAACGAGTGAGAGAGAAGCGATAATGCAGTGGGTCGCTTCTTTGCATCATGTTGAAGACATTTTGTGGTGAAATCTACACCCTCCTTGCACAAATGCTTAGGGGGTAATGGACTTTCGCCCATTCCAACCTAAACATAAGAATTAATATAAATACTAAAATAATTTTATTCGGAAACAAATTGATATGTGCAACTTCTCAACGTTGAAGTGAAACTTCTTAACCGCACAAAATATAGCTAACGAAGTTTCATTCTAAAAGAAGATATGTGTAGGTATATTAGGGTGTGCCATTTTTAGGCAACTTTTTTTCTTTCTTTAAAAAAAGAGGCGAAAAACTTACTGGACGGTGAAAAATGAATCTTGTTTAAAGCGGAGCTCTTAATTTTATTATTTAGAAGTGCCTGTTCGTAATTTTTGTTTTTTCATTTAAATAACATGAGAAAAAAAATATTTTTTCTTTGGATTTTTGTAGCTTGACATTTGTGCATCATAGAGATGAGACTATACACGAAGAGAAAAATTTGCGAAATTTTACTGTGCTGTGCACTACAAAACAGTAATAAATGATATTTTTAGAAATATTTATCTTTCAAACGAAGAAAAATTATTATGGAGTCATAGGAAAATTAAAATAAGTGTGGATATTTTTATGTAATACATCACAGTAAAATTTCTATGACAGCACAGTAAAAATTCCCAAACAAGCCGTTTTAGTCCTCTGTTGGTGAATATTTCTTAACTGCTCTAAGGTTGAATATGAGATACTTCATAAAAATTTACCGTGCTAGATTAGAAAATTTTCCTGTCTAGCAATCGGGGTTTACTTCATTTGTTTTCTTTTGCTCAAACAAATTAATCGTATTGAATTTGTAAATTATTTATGTCTTCATTCATTTATTCATTGTATTTCCTCATGTATTTATTTGATTTTTTCGTTTATTTATTTTATATAATTTATTTATATATTAATATATTTAATGATTGTTTTTTTCAAAAAAAATTTCAAAGAAAAATATTTGTTTCATTTATGTCTAAGAATCAGCAGTGGCGCTCAATAAAAAGTTTTTGCTTTAAAATAAAAATTCACAATTACCCCCTTGAAATATAATATGACGTCTATATAATTCTATATAGAAAACATTTTGAAGGAAAATGTATTCATTTGTTTATAAAATGGTTTTTATACAATTTAATTTTTAGAAGTCTGAAACAGCCATTTTAAAGATATTCAAACACAAAGTTCCAAATGTATGAAATTTTGAATATTTGTTATTAAATCGATACTAATTATTGTAATAAAAAAAACACTCCAATAATTGTAGTTACATTACTTAATTTTGTTTAGACAGCATAATTTCTATTGCTTTGAAATGATAATAAAACTCATTTAACATAAGTTATAAATAATTTTTTTTATAGCAAATAAAATATAGAAAAAAATATGTGACACGTAATTATACTCTTTCTTTTAGCTTTACAAAAATATTAGCACACAAAGACCTGTTTCCCGATTAAAAATAATTTCTAAGACAATAATAAAGTGATCAGTATCAATTTAATAACAAAAAAGTCAAAATTTCATACATTTGGAACTTTGGATTTGAATATCTTTAGAATGGCTGTTTCTATAAAAAAAGTATAAGAAACCTTATTTGTAGAGCGTTTGATCCCCTACAAGATTATGCTATGGGCTTTTCTCTGTAATGCGCAAATACTGAGCTACAAAATCCAAGGAAAAAAATTTTTTTTTCCATGTTATTTAAATGTAAAAACGAAAATTACGATGAGCCATCTCTAAATATTAAAATTAAGAGCTCCGCTTTAAACATGCTTTTTTTTCACCATCCGGTAAGTTTTCAATCTGTTTTTTTAATGAAAAAAAAAAAAAAATTTGCCTAAAAATGGCACACCCTAATGTACATTTATCAATAGTACTAATAATAAATTAATTACCTTGAACATAATTTGATAATTAGAATCAAACTCTACCCAAGGACGTTTTCCACTTGCCATTTCAATGACACAACAACCAACAGACCAAATATCAACAGCTCTTCCATGCCCAACAGTCTCTGTTTTCATAAATACTTCTGGCGCCATGTAAGCTTGAGTACCAACAAATCCCTGAAGTTCACCAATCATTGTCGTATGACTTTTTATTTTAACAGCTGTTCCAAAATCTCCTAATTTCAAACAGTTTGTTTGATCAGTTAAAAATATATTCGCCGTTTTGATATCACGATGAACAATACCATGCGAATGAAGAATCGATACAGCCAGCAATAATTGATGAGTATATTTACGTATAAATATTTCAGGTAATCCACAACTACCACTACCAGCAATAAAGCTCTCTAAAGTGCCTTCAGCACAAAACTCCATAAAAATTAGCATTTCTTCACGTTGAATTTCGATACCATAATAGCGTACCAAATGTTTGTGGTGTATTCCTTCAAATATTTCTAATTCTTCAGAAACACGTCGAATTGCTACATGATCGCCCGGCTGCAATGCTACTTCTTTCATCGCCAACAATTCACCTGTTTGATTATTGACAACCGTATACACTTTGCCAAAACGTCCTTGTCCGACTTTAATACCACGTTGCCATGTAAAAGTCACACGCCTTAATTTAATTTTTATTTTGTCCACATCTGACTTACGGTCTGTAATACGTCCAATTAATTCATCAACTCGTCTCTTCTCATCTAAATCATATTCAAGTTTTTCAATCACTGATAAAACTCTTTGTTGCCTCATTATATTGTATTCAGGTACAACTGAATTCATATCCACATTATCTATTCCTGGTAACATATTAGCAAATAGTTTTTGTTGATTTGTATCGCGAAGTCTTGGTGAAATATTGCCTCCGAATATTGGTCCTTTTCCATGCAATTGAGATGGTGATGCTGGTGACGATACTTTAGATCGCGATAACCGTTTAATTATTTTATCTTGATCTACATGATGATTTATATCCAATGATGTCGTAGCAGTGCCAATAACGTGTGAAATACAACGATCCATATTTGTTTTAAGTTCTTCGAATTCATCATTACTCAAGTAGCGCGTATTAAGTGGATCACAAACAATCATAAGATATTCTAAACCATGATTCGCCCATCGTGGTCGTAACCCACGTCCTCTTTCGCATTTGTTCATCACGAAATTCATCCATAGCATCGAAAAATTAACTAAATGATGAGCCAAACGTTTTCGTTCTTCGTCACAAAATAACTTACATGTTTCTTTGTAATAATCAAAACCCATATGATATGCCTGATGAAATATTTCACGAATTCGTGTATGCATGGCTAAATAATCATGTTCTGACTTAGGACCATCCTCGGCCTCGTCGGCCCTAACCTCAAATTCTTTAATAACATCTGTGATACATTCACGCAGACTTAAAACCACATTTTTCATTTTATCAATGGCTATAACTAAGTCACTTTCAATGGATAATTCAGAGCATTGCATAATATCTTTTTTTAATAATTTTGCTATTATCAAACATTTCATTATTTTCTCACGTGCTTCAACAAACATACCTTGATATTCACGACCAACTGACATCAACTGAAATTTCACCGCTACACCCGCAGTATTCTTATCAATAATTTCTATTGATTCAAATATCTCTTGTGGTCTACTGATTAAATAATCTTTCACTTGTTCAATCATCATACAATTGATATCACAAAATTTAATACACCCTATTTGGAAACCATCATCAATATTGTCAGCTATTGTCTTAACGAAAATCCATTCGTCCTCAATTATATTCTTATTATCACTATTGAATGCCATCATTTCCATCCATTTATACAAATAATCAAGATAAACATGAAAAACTGCCTTTAAACTAAAATCAAATTCAGTGATATCGTCAATGCCAATTGCAGCAATATCATTGTTTTTATTTTCGCATGCCATTACTGTTTTTAAATTTTCAATAAATCGATCACGATGTATACATGCGATACGTAATCCCTCACGCATTTCACGCATCAACTGTTTGATTGACAATGGTCCTGGTTGTTCAGGTTTTTGCTCTAATCGCATTCGTAAAAATTCATGCACCACATCTAATGGAACACGTGAAAGAAATATAAATGCTGATCTGTATGACGGTAGATTTAAACTTTGGGCCTCTGAACTCCATACCCCATACCGTTTCAATTCCGAATCGCCTTCGTATTCTTCATTGAAATTATTTTTGTCAAAATCGTCATATTTTTTTAATGCCAAACTGGCTTTTCGCAATACACTTGTGTGCAAACGTTCAAGAAAATGTAAACTTTTTGACAATCCTCGAGTTTTTAATACTTCCTCAATATATTTTCTATATGATTGTCGATCAAATTCAAGTAAGTTAAAATCCATTGGATCCAGTCGATCATTATCATGAATAAAACAAGATGATTCAGGATTCGACAGACATATTAAATTACGTTGTCTATTATAGTAACCATTAATATTTATAGATGACCATGAATTATTACTGTTATTGCTCGAACTTGGTGTACTATTATCATCTAAATTATTCACAATATTAAATTCAAATTCCTTTGTAGATGATTTAGTCTCCAAATCCGATGTTGACGACTGCGAATGGATGCCAGAATCAGTGCCAGTCTCACAATTATTCATTGACTTATTCAGTAACATCAGCAGTTTACCAAGTATTCGTAATTTTAAATAATGATGTCGTGTCATATTATACCATAGACACATGGCTTTTATACGACCAGTAAATGCGATACTTTTATACAAAGGAAAATGAGCGGCAAATGCCTGAGATGATGGATAAAGTGATTCTGCTATTTCCAATCGTGAAAGAAGTTGTTTAACTTGCTTCAATGCCGTCATTCGTGAATGCGAACATGACTGACAATACATTGACAAACATCCTGAACATAATTCGTGAATTGTTAAATCATCAATGCCAATATCACTAGAATTAGATGAGCTCTTTCTATGATCAGCATGAAACATCTTTGGATTGTATCTAAAATATAAATTTTATAATAATTTGTCGCGAAGAGAAATCAATTATGAATGATAACAAATAATTGAATTATTGCTGACCTATATTCGATTATTTCATCAAGTAATGAACCAATCGTATCACGTTGCTTGCACAAATATTCATCTTGTGCAACGGGAGTTCTGTCAGCGTGAAATGCTTGTAACTCCAACCAAATTAAATCTTTCAATTCATTTTGCCATCGTGATTCCTCGCTGCTCATTTGACAATGCGCATTGCGCTCGCGATCTGTGCTGCCCTAAAATGAAACCGAAATAGCAATAAATTTCCAAGATGAAAATGTCCTACTTCATCTTTCAGTAATTTCAAAGTCAACTAATTAACTCCAATAAAAAAATCAAACTATATGGATTTTTTCTTATAAAAAATGTTCAAATAAATTAACAAATCTATTTTATTGTTATATGATAAGTGCATAGGGAGAAAATGATAGAAAAATTAACACTCACCAATCGAATGAGAAAAGAAAATGTATCATAAAACAATTCACGATCCTGCTCTTTCTTTGATTTTGGCAATTTATCACAAACATCATATTGCGGTGGATCAACAAATGGTCGACTTGTTTCTACGTCTGTTTTTATATTGTCCAGTTTTTTATCATTGACATTAACTGGTTTGGAGCGTAGGCAACGAAACCTATTTCTGGTTTCGATCTAAGATAAATTTCATAAACAAAAAAAAATTGTAGAGAAATCTGATCAATTTAAATTTGAATTCAATATCATAAATGTAAGAAAGCACATATTATTCAATGAATTCATACATCAATATTAATAGTTAAAATTTAAACTATACTATAATTCTAAAATGAATATATCGATTGAAAAAATAACTTTATCTACACATTAATAATATTATTAATTGTAAAATTTTCTCTGGTTTATAAATTTTGTTATCATTTTAAAAAAGAAGTTTTATAATCTTGAAATACTAACAGTCGATATAGTAACTGATATTCTTTTTGTCTAAGGATATGAGTGAAAACAACCTACCACACCACACCAAACTTTCATATTATTGTTTGGAATTTTAGAAGAATCTATTTGCGACTCTGAAGTTCGAGATATGTCACCATGATCATTAACATCAAGTTTTAAATTTCTATCAGAATCCCGAGCCAATGTTAAACTTTTTTTACTTCGTTTATTTCCCTCACTGTCGACCTCCTTTGTCTTGTTTATGCGATCCTCATCGTCTGCTTGACCACACATTTTATCAAAAATAATTGTATCGAACGTATTGCATCGACGTAAAAATGATGATTCAGAACGTGAATCCTTCATCGATGATGAAAACTTCGCATCACTAAAATCATACCCGCACGAAGTATTAAAAATTATATTACATAGAATCATTTATTTATTGTTGAAGAAAAATCTATCAAATTCCAAAGACATAATTTAAGTCTTGGTACGAAAATAGCTTATACTTTATTTATAATTTTGTTCAAGGTATCAATTTACCTAAATGATATTCGTTGTTTTCGTTCGCGTTGACGACGATTATGACGTGTTCTGGGTGGTGTTTGTCCATAAATATCGCTCATTTCATGCAATAAATCATCAGGATCATCAGAAAATGGACTCAATGAGCCGGACCTTTTACTCCAACGAGACATCTGAAAAAGCACAATTTCTTTTATCATCTCGCTTGCAATTTTTGTTCACTATTGTATCATAACATTTTTCTATAAAAAAAAAAGGAGAACCTAGTATATGTCGGCTTTTTATTTCATACAATAGATGAAAATAAAAATATTTCAAGCATGATTCAACACTTGTTAACCACTTGAACATAATTTATAATATTATTTATCAGAATAAAACATTTCCTTATCAATTTATCAGAGATAATAAATCATAAAGCAAATAAAGGAGTATACAAAAAAATTTTATTTTAATTTCAAATAAATTGTATTGCCATTATTTTCAGCTCAATATATTTTTATTTTCATAAAGTCTTTTACATTCAAAAAAATAATGATGAAAAATTACAAACAAGAATGAATATTAATTTATAAATAAACAAGTATTAATTTATTCCAAATATTCAGAATTATATTTCAATTATATCATGTGCACAAGTATTGAAACTAAATGATAATAATTAATAAATAAAAAATTTTCTTTTTCCCACCCTTTTGTTCAAATAGTTTTATTTAATTTATATATACACTCGAACCTCCAATAGTGTCGCACTTTCCCTCAAAAAGGAGAAATATGTGCAAAAATTTGCGCCAACCCTTGGCTTATTGTCGTTTTTCTTGGAATTCATAGTTCCCAATAGCGACACTACGGGAGGTTTAATTGTAGGGATTTAAATTTTGTGACGAAACAGTAAATTAAATAACATAGAAAAGATTTAATTATAGATATGATATAACTCAGTAAATACATTAAACTCACATTTTAGAAAAAGGAATAAATAAAAAAAAATGATTGGCTTAAATATTATTTAACAGGTAAAATACAAATATATCCTTCATGGGGAATGGAGACTCTGTATTTTCCATGATGAACACAAATAAAATATTTTTTCAGAATTCATCCAACCACGAGACATATGACATCACCGATCAACTATCAACAATTGATTCAATGTACACAACCACATGAATTACACACTTATTTATGTAGAAAAGTCCGCGCGATATACACATAATGAAACCAAACAGCTATTATCCCTCATAGCTATGAATTTAAGTAGTGTGAAGTATGATAAACATTAAATTTTGTAGCAATATGTCTGATATGTCTAATACAAACGTACAACTTCACTTTCCAGACTTGGTAGTTTGTATTAACAGTTGGCCAACCTGGTAGTCTTTTAAAAGAGAATTTTTATATGTTCAGAGCAGTACACATTATACATTTTCAGCGTGGAAACATTGCTAGTGCGCATGCGTCACAGATGCTTCATCATAGCATTGGTTCAGGGCCGTACAGTTACAGTACAGTAAGTGAAATGATAAAATTCATATTAAATCATGATAATTATATTTTTAGAGGTTACAATTTATATATTAATGAATAATATGATGAGTTTCTGTTAAGATATTGTTTGTATTGTTGTTATAAACTGTAATAAAAGTGCAATTTATCATATAAATATAGCCCAGTGCGTGTGTATTCGTGTTACGTCAGCAAGATCCTGAGCTTTTGTACTCCAAAATCCAGGTGGCACAATCATCGACTTCCATATACTATTTGAATTAACTTTATGGCAACGCGAAATTTGTGAAGCTGGATTCAAATCCCTGGTGAGTGCTTTTTTATTTTTTTTTTATTGATATTATGTAATTACATAAATTTGTACGCTTAAAATTAGTGAAATAATGATATCATTTGATAACAAAATAAAAAATGGTAAAAAAAGTACCGTGAATTGGTTCTATTTTTACTATAGTCAATGCATATCATAGCGACGTGATCTTTACTCATTGGCAGATCAAATTTCAAACATTCAAATTCGATTTTGTTTTTGTCCAACGCAAGTGGGCAAAGACTACAACACTTTATTTTAGCTAATCTATTTTCTCCAATGTAATGACGAATGTTTTTCACCTTCTACAACTTTCTTATAATCCAAAATTAGTTCAATTATAAACAAACAAACATCGAAGAATAATGGCTCGGTCATCTTGCGATTTTTTTTGTTTTTGAATCTCGCGCAAGTTACGAAAGTTGACTAAAAATTATTGATTCAGACAGCATTAGGTCTTCAATCTTCAAAAAATTTTGTAACTAAACAAAACTCCCCTTTAATTAATAATTTTTTTATCCTTTCGTTTTCTGTGAATCTATAAAAAAATATTGAATGTATCATAATCTAATTAATATCATAAAAACTATTTATAGTTTTCAGTAACTGTCCATCCTTATAATTAACTCAAAAGTTAATTCAATTATACTTTCCTCATAAAACTCAATTTTATAAAAAGCCAAATTAATTATTTCCTCGCTTTGTAATAGACTTCTAAAAACATTTATATTGCTCCCAAAACTAATATTCCAGTTTCCATTTCTAGACTTCATAATCCTGACTCTATCAAAATGATTCGGTGAATGTTCTCATTTTACCCCATATACAAAGCTATATAAGTATGTCACGAATGCAACCCTATTCCCCCTGGATGCGTCTCACCCCTACGCGCTGATTCTCTATTCACCCTCTATGTGCAACTACGTCACAGCTGTGTGCGAGGGACTGGGAATGAAGTGGTGAGGGTGAAATGAGTTGTATGTATCTGAATCCATCTACTAGGAACAGAAGTGTTGACGTTTCAATGTGGTAGTGATATCATGTGATGTACACATCAGGAGGAGGAAGGAGGGTTAGTCGACAATGGCGCCGGCGCTGTATAACATCGTTGACGTAACAAAATGGTCGCGGTGTGTGTCGGAGGCGTCTGTTCACTGTTGGGCAGTCGAAAGCAATCAGTGCGCGTATCCTTACAATGCGTTCATCACAGTGTCAGCTTTTGAAGATTGTTTAATCACTGATATTCATCGCTGACATTTTTCATATCCGATAATAACGTATCACCGGCGTTGGTGATGTTGTATCTATAGTTGGTGGTGGCATTGTAACTAAAAAGCAAAGAAGATGGATTTTACTACCACATATCCACATATGCACACGGCTGGCAAAGACAAAAGAAATTTAATAATAACCATTAATGATGGTCATATTTGTTTATCTAAACAAAATAATGAAACCTATTTACATAAATGCATATGAAATTAACAAAGAGCATTAAGCAATAGTAAAAATGTATAGTAAAATTATTTGAATAGGTACTCGTGTGTCATAATTCCATACGACCGATTTGGGAATTAAAATAATACGTGAATGAAGTCTTGATGACAAATTATTATTGGCTAAGCACGTCGGTATGTTAATAAGGACAAAGCAACGATGTAGCGGCAAACGAGCCTATTCTGGACCTGGACCAAAAGATCTTTGGAATAACGTCATTAGCAGTGTTAACGGTTATTCATCTATTATCAAATGTCAAATGCGAGCTTTTATAATGCAAAAGTGTATAATATTACATAAAGTATTTCTATGTTATAATAATTATTGTTGTAATATAAGGATGAATATTACAAGAATAGCGATCTTGATGGTTGTACATTATATATTACGTTACCGCGACGTCGGTGCAACGGCGCTGTCTTACATGCGGTACACACGAGAACGGGCTTGCAAGCGCGCGGGCTACCGTCGTTGCGCGTGACCAACAGCCCCTAAAGTCGATGCAAGCACCGCTACCGTCGACGCTAACGGCAACGACGACGCAAGTGGGTGCATGTATATATGCAGGTTTATGAATATCTATACGCGATTCAGACTACTTTTTTTGTCATCGAATCACTATCGCGCATGATATTAATTCAAGTGAATCAGCGTGGACTAGAGGTGTGGATACACGTGAAAACTAAAATTGGTGAATGTTGAAGCATGCTGTCAAACAGGATTCTTATTGATTGTTGAGCTTGCACTGAATCAAATTTAAAAATGATCAAGCTTGCAAGTCATTATCACGTAACGTAAATATTAGTAATATCTGCACATAATGTTGTAAATTGTAAATGACGACAATAGCTTTAAAAAACCCCCCGTTGAACTCGTATTTCAGTCAAGCTTGCAACGACTTGAGCTTGCACTGATTTTAAGAACTAGGAGGAGGGAGAGAGGGCTCTATATAAGGATATAACCTCACCCGGTTGTCGACTCCTACCAGTGTATATTATAGTCAGAACTTTTTTCCCATAAGAAAAATTGACAAAACAATAAAAAATTAAATTATGTGATTAAAATTCGGGAAGACTAAAATGACGTATAAAAATACAAGCGTGTGAATTTGAACATTCATTCACCGAATTCAGAGTTCAATAGTGATAAAATGTTTGCTTCGTGCGTCCATGATACCACATATGTGCAGTCATTATAATCACTTTACAAATTCATTGTAGTATTATTATTTTATGATTTTGCTTAGTGACAAAAATTTTGGAATTAGCTATTTTTTTTCTCGTACTTACTATGGTCTACAAACTAAATTAGGTGTACAATCATCAAAAATATGAATTGTGTGAATCAAGTGGAAAATACAAGTGATGAGTTCGGTGAGATATTTTTTTTTTTATTTTTTTTTTCCGTTCTATGAGGTGTGTTAATTTTATTTAATTGAAAATATCTCCATGTGTATTGACGATGTGCACTAAAGACTTTTGCGTACAATATATGTCAATATATCATTAATACTCATACAGAATTATTGTGATTATTTATATATTTTTTCTCCGGCTTTGTAAGATAATATTGAAGCACATGAATCTATGGATATTAATTAAAACTTTATAAACAATTGTTGAGTAATATTCGACCATGTCACTACTTAATGTTGCTGGTAAGTAGCATATGTTGAAACACTTAGTGAATAATTAAGTCCTTGTTTTTTAATTGTTTGTTCATTATTCATCTATTGAATTGATTGGGTTTTGTATTGATGAAAGATTTTTAATGATCCCATGGCAGACATTCTGGGTAACTTTAAATCGTTGCCAAATTGTATCGCCGTTCTTATTCAGCTCGATTGTTACTTATACTGTCCTTTTTTTTTAGTTGGTTAAATTCATATGATTTGGTCTCTTTCAATAATTATTTTTCTCATTTACTTTGGGAAAAAGCGAAACCTCTCATTGAAGAATTATTGCATATGAGAAATATTGCATTTCATGATTAGTATGAATTAATTAAAGTTGTATACAGAAAAATGTGAAGAACAGCTTGAACTATGAGTTGATCAAAATTGCTGAGAAAGATTCCAAAATTATAATAGATTTCTTGGAAATTGTGGAAACCACAAATTAAAGTTTTTCCGGAAGATCTGAACTCTGAGCACGGGGTCATTCCAATCTAGGTAGATGTAGATATATATATATATATGCTACCATCCCACTCTTCGCTTTCCTCCCTCACGAGTTTCTCTCTATTGTTATGAAGAGGTTTGCCGTACACCGGTAAACGGCAATATGTACTAACAAATATACAAGAAACATTTTTACTGCAATATCTTTTGTTTTCAATTTCTCAATTCAGCAAAAAATCGATTTTTATTTTGAAATGTTTATATACTGTAACAAATACATATTTACGGAATTATATTCATTATAGTATTAATTTAAAAATTATAAATAGATCAATATTTTTGTTGTAAGTTAGTTCGGTATAGTTGTAGAATGAATGTAGATACTATTGAGTGGAATAGTTCTTATAGATTTTTTGAAATTTATTGTGCGACGTGGGTACTATTGATTTTACCAATATGAGTATGTATGAGGTGAACCTTTCATGCATAGGTCAGGGACGTACTTAAGAGCTTCGAACCATTGAACAGTGCGTATACATAATCAGGATATTTAATTTCATATTATTTATTTTTTTTGAAACAATTTTATAAATATTGTTCTTAATCTTTTTCTTCTGTTTTATTTGCGATAGTCCACCAGGTTTTTAGTATCAAGTTATCGCATTTCCTTTATCTAAATTGTGAGCAATAATAACAATGTCATTCAAGTACAGTATCTATTTAACAAATTTTCGAACTCATTCGTTTAACTTGTTCCTTTTTTAATCTTCATTAATTGAAATTGTGTACTTATTTGGTTCATTCACATTTTGTTAATTTCTTTTATGTTCATGTTCAATTATTCCCAATTGAAGTGTATCAATCAAAGCGTATATGATGAACGCGATGAATGATTCTATTGGACGAATATTATTGACATGATTTTCAAGCCAAATATTATCAAAATTATATTACTTGGGATATTTTTTATTCGTCTGAATTATTCAATGTTTAGACTACATGTAGGATCAGTTGATATTTGCATTTAAGCCATGGAAATCCTTCTAGTACTACATATCATTGCAGTAATTTGGATGAGGATAGAATAAATTTACAATAAATATTTTATAAAAGTCAGCATAAATTTAAGTTGAATATAATAATTCTTCTTCAAAAACTTTTCTTTAGTGAGAAACAAAAATGCATATAAAAATATGCTTGATATGGTTTTGTCACCTACCTATTTAGAGGTCTCTTTACTTTTAAAAATAGCTCTACTTTGGATGCTGAGTTTGTGAATTGATTTTTCTGCCAAATTGGGTATGATATCGTTTTTTATAAGATCGATTAACTACACGGCTCATCTGTTTTGTGCAACCATGTATACTAATACAGATATATACAATGTGATATGAATTTCTGAATTTTACTTTAACTTTAGTATATGAATATTGCAATTTAGATCAATTAAGAATTTTTTTTTATCTTTTCCCTGGTTACAAAAATTCATTAATTGTTATGAGAGGTCTTTATTCTTCAATTTATTTTTGATACGAAATTACAATTAAGTCTTAATGTTTATAGATTATTTCTAGAATATTGTCTGGGCTATTATCAAGATCACTCAATTGAAATATCTATATTATTGATCAAAAAACATATTGATATATCTCCGGGCGTATCTAAACTCATCCTCAAATTCAAAAATATTTTTTCTTTGCATTTTTGTAGCTCGGCATTTGAACAACATAAAAATTAATTCATAATATAATCTTATAGGAAATTGAACGCTCTACAAAAAAGGTCTCTTACACTTTTTTCATCGAGTCAGCCATTCTAAAGATATTTAAACTCAAATTTCGAAATGTATGAAATTTTGACTTTTTGCCATTGAATCGAAACTAATTTCATACATTTGGAACTTTGAGTTTGAATATCTTGAGAATGGCTGTCTCTATGAAAAAAGTGTAAGAGACCTTTTTTGTAGAGCGTTCGATTTCCTATGAGATTATGTCATGAACTAATTTTTATGTTGTTTAAACGCCGAGCTACAAAAATGCAAAGAAAAAATATTTTTTTTCCCATGTTATTTAAATGAAAAATGGAAAAATACAAATCGCCACCTCTAAATATTAAAATCAAGAGCTCCGCTTTGAGCAGGCTTCTTTTTTCATCGTCTAGTAAGTTTTCAGCCTGTTTTTTTATTAAAAAGAAAAGTTGCCTAAAAATGACACGCCTTAATATATATTTATATTTTTTAATATTTCACAAATAAACAAATTTATTAATGTATTGTTTTTTTTTGTATCATTGCAGTTAAAAAGGCGAGATTCTGCGGGGTCCAAGGTAATATATATTATAAAATTCAATACTTTATACATGTAGATAAACAAATGAAATCGTTCATCAAAATGTTTCTTTGTATTTTAGAAAAAAAAACAAATATATACGGAGAGAATTTTATGCTAAATATAATATTACCCTTTGAACTATAGTGAGCCTGGGACAAACCTATCTTTTATAAAATATTGCACATATTAAGTTATTTTTCAACATGAACTGCTGTAAATATTATATCAATTGAGGGTATATTTAACTTTACGGCAAGGTAACATAGAAGGAAAATAATTTAATATTCGAATTATATGCTAAATTCGAATTATTCTTTATGTTACATTGCAACATCTATGTGCTTATCATATTCAACGTCCTTTGACATTTAATGACATCATATTATCGTATGATATGAGTTGAATCTTTTTACGCAAATTGTATTTCCATATAATTCTATTTTTCAAATTTATTTTATATTCAGTTCAACTTGAGAGATAAATTTATCATGCTCTTTTCATAACGTAGAATTAAGAAATGTTTATAAGCTGGAATTTTCAAATAGAGCTAAGACAGCATTTTTTTGGTTTCCCATATATTTTCAGATAATATTAGCCATAAAGCCAGCCATTTTGCTCAAAAATAAATCAAAAGATTTTTTTTTTTTTTCACAATGTGGTTTATCTTCTCTAAGTGAATTGACTGACGTCAAAAGCTCAGCAGCAGGTCGATTATTTTACGTACGTCATCATTAGTTCATTGAGGCGAATTCTTAAATTAGTGTCTGTTGGAAATATAGATTAACGAGAAAATAGAAAAAAAATAATACTTCATTTATGAAGGGCGCGACATGTAATAAATTGTGTAAATATAAAAATGTTATTAATTGAAAATGAATGGGGAAAAAAAACATTCATTCGAGTTTAATTAATTGTTTGAAATGTTATTGATGTTTATAGTTATTTGAGTAATTCAATTGAATTCAATAATTTTGTTTCTCTAATTCGATTTTTTCTGATTCAATTTTCAGCACAACAGTTTAACACTTATGTGACGCTCAAACTTCAAAATGTCAAGTCGACCACAGTGACTGTAAAGGGGCCCAATCCATGTTGGGAGCAAGACTTTCTTTTGTGAGTTTTTGTTAATTAATTTATAATGTAAAAATAAAAAAATAAACAAAAAAATCCCGTGTGATAAAACACACGTGGTAGAAGTGAAACCTTCAAAAATTTGGGCTTCAAAATAATGAGACGAATGTAAAATTGCGGGAAGAGGATAATTGTAGATTTTAGTAATGATCGTAGTGATGAAGAATTTTATTATAAATAAACAAATGAACTTATGTGTCTGTCTCGTTTTACTGTCGTTTTTTCGTTTCATCGAGTTTCAAATCACAACGATGCTAAAGAAGTTTTCACTTCAAAAGTAAAATGATTGGAAATCTCGGACTTTGTACCATTTCTATTTTGAGCAGAAAAAAAATGGCACATTTGGAATAAGGTCACCAAGATCTTCAATTTATCTTGAACGTTTATTTCATTAATTTATTTTCATGAATAATCATAATTTTTTTTGTTTATTCAAATCGTAAAACAAGAAATAGTTTTGATTAACAAATAAAAAGTTCTTTTGGGAATGTGTTTTCTTTTTAATTTTAATTGTAAGATATAGAAAGACATTGGATGAAGACAAATACGTTGAGGTATTACTGATTCAATCCCATCTCCACATTTAGACGAAAATGAATAAGGTGAATCTGGGGCTATTACAATTTCACAGGGGTATGAGACGTGAATGAGGCAAATAGAAACTAGGTTAAAGTTCATGAAAGGTTATTCTTGTATGCGATGGTTGAAAGGGCATTATCCGTGCAGAGTACTTTCTATCGTCGAAAAAGAAAACATGATGAATGAACATTAGAAACCATGTATACTATTTGTTTTCTGCTCATTTCATATAAGAAAGTATTTCATTTTATTTATTTCAATCTAAGAGTGATTTGCTTTAGTTGTAAAAATTCTCGAAAAAATGAGTTGGAACATAGACGAATTTTTGTGTTTTCAGTGAAACAAATGATATTAATACCGGTCTGCTCGTAGAAGTTTGGAGCAAAGGCATGCTGTGGGATCGAGCGCTTGGATATCATTATATCCCATTGCCCAGTGTGGTTTACGCAAATGAGGTAAGTAATATGAATCCGTTTCGGGTTACTACAAAATGCTTTATTTTTGTTCATGATGAATAAAAAATTAGTTCCATGTATGATGAATGAAAACACACTCTATTATTAATTACAGATTTTTATTATTCTATACAAAATTCCGATTGACTTTAATATTATTCAGTTCGTTCAATTCGAAAGACATTATTTCAGAATAATAATTTTGTTTAATTGTTCTACTAGTTTCACTGATGAGGTATATAATCACGATTCTAAAATACGAGAAGCTTGAAAATTAGTATGACTTTCTATGGAGAGTGAGGGTGATGAACTGCGATGCACTTCAAGTCCAACTTCCTTCAAATTAGAAAATATAATAGTTATATACGAGAATTAATGAGTCAGAGGGATAAAATTTTGTACTTCCGCTGTTATTAGTGTGCCAGATACGTAACAGTACTTCTCATTTACTACTGTTGCCATTTCGAATGAAAGGATTTTTTTTTTAATGTCTTTTCTTTCCACTTTTCATCACTTCAATAAACAAAAAAGTGCTGGAATACTTTAAAAATTTATTTTCGTATCAAATGTAAATGATATTGATTTATTTATTTATTTATTTATTTATTATGCTCTGGCTAATGCTATGAAGCAAAAATTACAAAAAGCAGTAGAAATATACATGATATACGCAGTAGTGTGACAGTATTTGAATGATAATTAGTGAATAATAAGAAGAAAGAAAAAATCTCAGATTAACAGAAACTGAGAAACGCTGGAATAACGTTTAGTGGTAATGAGTAATTGGAATTGATTCAAGATTTGAAAGAACAAACGATACAAATTTTGAATGGAGTTTTACAAAAATTTCTTTACTGTGTATATTTTAGGGTGTTTCATTTTTGGGCGATATTTTTTTTTGTTTTCGAACACTAAAAATCTAATAATTTATACAAAAAAAAATATCTCCGTTTGAAATTAATGCTCAATTAACAATGTAGGAGCTTTATAGAGTTTCTTTCAAATTCCAGTTTAAAGAAAATTTGTTGCCAATTATAATCAACTTTCAGCTTTTCAGCTCTGCAACTCGAAAACTCCTGGTCGGAGAGCGTTTGTGGTAAATAACTTTTTTGTAGCAAATTTAATGCCCTACAAAAGTTGTATATTCATTTTTTTTCAAAAAAAATTATTGATTACTGAAAAATTGATTTGAAGTCGAAAAAAAAAATTTTCTCGTGTTATTTATATCGGAAATCGAATTTTTGAATTCGCTAAGCCTCTAATTAATTCAGATTTTTTTTTCAAACGGGGATATCTTTTTTTTTTGTATAAATTA
>JAQQBS010001425.1:2135737-2157491 GCA_030347275.1 Microctonus aethiopoides
TCAAAACATCAAAAACTAACATTTTTTTACTCGAGACTCAAAATAAAAAAAAAGTCGGTTTTTTTGCGCCACCCTAATCTATAGTTTCGTGAATTGTTGCCATATAAGTATTCAACACCACCCTTACATCAGTGGCAACAAAACCATTGTTGACCAGTGTTATCAACAAAAATGAAAAAAAAAAAAAAATCAAATTTTAGAAATCTTTTTGTCCCTATCATATTAATTTTCATTAAAACAGTACGAATATTATTAATTAGTGAATTTTTTTCTAACTGACAGCTGGTTACTCTGAAGACTCGGATTACACGTCGGATTTGAATTATCCAGTTGGTGGTCAAGGAGCAAATAGTTCCGCCTCGCAATTTCGTACAGCAGCAAATCAATTGGCAACTCCGCAACGATCTTTGGAAACGTCACGAGAAAATAGTTACGAGAGAGATGATTATCAGGTAAAATGAAATAAAGAAGTAAAATAAAAATATAAATGAATCATATTGTTAAATTTTATATTTTTGGTGTAAAATCCAATTCAATGTTCATAATTATAATCTATTATTTTTTCATAGGTTCCATCAACAGTTGGCTGTAGATTAACAGCAAACAGCTATAGCAATTATATGAGTCGTGGACACACTCCTAGATATGATGAACCGTATCCTGGCAATGGTCCACCACAACGTTACAACTCAACAATGCATCAACAATATAACACCGCCGAAACATCTGAGCCTCTTTCATATAACAGTCGGCCAAAAGGCTATAAAGGATACAGGTTTGTTAATGTCATTATAATTTTTTATAACTAATACGAAATCTAACAAATTAAAACCAAATAACATAAGTAACATAAGAGAGGATGAAAATTAAACAATCTTTTTCTTTGATGATTTTCGTCACTTGTTCTAAGGATAATTTTCTTTGTTTTTTTATCTAAAACTTGACACACATTTGTACAAGGGTGTTCAAAAGTCTGAATCAACTGGAATATTATCGATACATTCAAGTGAATTTTCAGAATTTAATTCCATATTGATGACAATAACCGATGAAAAGTAAACAAATAAACAAATAATCCTAGTTAAAAAAAATCTAACTGGGCACGAGAAAATTAACCGTAACAAATTGGTGCCAATAGTTACGTTATATTCGAAATTTAATAGAGAATTGAGGAGACTCTTACGATTTAATACTTTGCCAAAAAACATTATTAGTTTGGTAAAATCAAATTTTATCGATTGTCTCAGGGTACCATATTTATATAATTTGAAAAATTCAAATAATTTTGTGGTTATTTGTCGTTGGAACGTTTCAAGGTTTAGAAACTTTATCTTCAAATACTAAAATTCTTAAAAGAAAATTTCATTTCAATTTGCTAAAAATGTACATAATGATTTCAAATCGGAAAAAGTTAATGATATTTCCGACTGAATTGAAAGTCCAATTTATATTCAAATAAAATCATTCTTTTCACTTAAATTTGAAAAATATTTTCTGAATTCCAAATAATTGTAACAAAAATATTTAAATCAGTTTACACTATTGATCAGTCTTGCAAATAAAATTGTATGTACATCATATAAATCGCAATTTTATTATTCATACATTCAAAAATGCATCATTTTTTTATTTATTATTATTGTTAGAATGTTTTTTTATCTGTTATAATTAATTCCATGGATAAACAGACGACGGAAGCATGCATGGGATTATGAGGACAGGTAGGACAAATTGCGATTATTAGGCTTTATCCGAGGGCTTAATATTCTTCTTCCAAATTCATTATCCAAATATTATACATAGAGTCTAGAGTCTAGAACCATGTTCATTTCCATCATTGTAATCATTTGTTTACATTCAATATCGTGATTCATGTAAAATACTCCTCGTAAATTTTGTCGTATTTTTTTCTTCCATTCTCATTTCCACACTTTTCAATTGTTATTTCTCAGCATATATTAATTAATATATATTTACAGTTGTATTCAATCATAATTTTGTCAGATCACACATGCTTACGCACACAAATATAAATATACGCACACAATCATTGTAATTAATGCTGATCATGTAAAAAGTATCGATTAATAGAAAGCGTATTTATGCATGGATATATTTGAAGATGATAAATATTTTGTTTCTATTACTACTAATTATGAATATTTGGGATTGCAGTCAAGATGGATGGTATAGTGAGGGATATGATTATCCAAATAATAAAATTGACGATACGAGGATATGCAGTGATACTGAATATTATCCAAGTACTACAAGTTCTAAGATAAGAGGTAAAGAGTTGCTTTTATTTGATAATATTTTAGGGTATGTTATTTTTAGGCAATTTTTTCTTATTCATCAAAAAAACAGGCTGAAAACTTACTGGACGGTGAAGAAAAAAGTCTGTTTAAAGCAGAGCTCTTAACTTTAATATTTAGAGGTGGCTCATCGTAATTTTCATTTTTCCATTTATTTAAATAACATGGGAAAAAATTTTATTTTTTTTATTTTTGAAACTCGGCATTTGCGCAACCCAAAGATGGGCCTATGACATATTTTTGTAGGAAATCGAACGCTCTACAAAAAAGGTCTCTTGCACTCTTTTCATAGAGACAGCCATTCTGGAGATATTCAAACCCAAAGTTCGAAATGTTTGAAATTTTGACTTTTTTGTTATTGTATCGATATTAATCACTTTGTTATTGTCTCGAAAATTATTTTTAATCGGAAAACTGGTTTTAGTGTGCTAGTATTTTCGTATTTAGCTGAAAAAAAAAATTACTCACGTGTCAGATATTTTTTTTCTTCATTTTATTTACTGTGAAAAAAATTATTCATGACTTATGCTAAATCAATTTTATTATTACTTTAAAGCAATATAAATTATGCTGTCTAAACAAGATTAAGCAATGTAGCTACAATTATTGGAGTGTTTTCTTATTACAATCTGGATATTTTATTTTTGTCGATGCTCTTTTATTGTTTTAAAATCGATTATAATATAATTGACGATCAATTTATTGAATATCAACAAAGTTTTAAAATTTCCATACTGTTATAAATAAATAATTTCTCAAAACTTTGAAATAGTAATAAAATTCGTTCAACATAAGTTATAAATAATTTTTTTCACAGTAAATAAAATGAAAAAAAAAAATATATCTGACATGTGAGTATTTTTTTTCAGTTTTACGAAAATATTAGCACACTAAACCCCGTTTTTTGATTAAAAATAATTTTTGAGACAGTAATAAAGTGATTAGTATCGATTTAATTAACATGAAAGTCAAAATTTCATACATTTGAAACTTTGGGTTTGAATATCTTTAGAATCGCTGTTTCTATGAAAAAAGTGTAAGAGCCCTTTTTTGTAGAGCGTTCGATTTCCTACAAGAATATGTTATGAATTCATCTTTAAGTTGCGCAAATGTCGAGCTACAAAAATCAAAAAAAAAAGAAAAAATTTTTTTCTCATGTTATTTAAATAAATGGAAAAACGAAAATTACGATGAGCCACCTCTAAATATTAAAATTAAGAGCTCCGCTTTGAACAGGCTTCTTTCTTCACCGTCCAATAAGTTTTCAACCCAATTGATTGATGAAAAAAAAAGTTCCCTAAAAATGGCACCACCTAATGTATATTTGAAAATAGAAACCTTCAAAAACAAATTTATAATATCATTCATTTAATTTATTTACTGAATAGCATCATATAGACGACCATCTTTGGAGCGACAAACAACATTATATGATGAGCAACAGATGCATTATGGCAATAGTGATGTCTATCCGAATGACACACGGATAGGAAAAATGAGCGCCATTTATCCTGAATGTCAAACGGACATTATTCACGATGATTATTATAACAGCATCATTAATTATGTATATCAAGATGAGAGGTATATATTTTCAGTATTAATATTTTTATATCAATTCACATTCCGCCCCAGTTGCACAATGTACTATTTCTAATCAATTTTAATTAAGCCCTCAATCATTTTTATTCAATTTATTCTTTCACATAACTTGAATGTATGTACCGTCACATATGTATTTTCAGTAATAAAAAATAAAAACATTCAATATTTTTTTCACAGATACGGACAAGATGATGAAGATCGTCAATGGGATAGCGGAGGGAAATGGTATTTAGATCCAAATATTCATCAAGAAAATAAAAGAAATCGCAAAAGCTTACCACAAAGACCAGCTTCAAGTATTGGTATAAATCGATCTAACCATCGACCAATTGTCACCAGACAACGTAGTTATGAGTCCGAAGAACTCGATTATAGGTAAAATTATTCCTGTATTCATTCATGAATTTTTGTAGTGATCATCAATTTTCAAAGTACTAAAAGTTATTTTTTTTTTTTTTATAGTGGCTCAAATTTGTCACAGAAACGTAAAACTCTCCAAGATCATTCAATGCCACGTCAAGATGGCCGAATAACTGGAAAAAAATTGCCTCCAACGCCAATGAAACCGAGCAATATCATCCAAAACCGTAAACCTATTTCACTGCCAGCAACGCCTGGTCGCCAATTGCCACGTACACGCACACCACCATCAATATCTACAGCAGTCGATAAAAATTATTATAAATCTAATTATAATGAAGACTATAATTATGCCTATCAAGAAAGTCAAGACAATTTACAACAGTCTATTTCCCAATATTCTGACAATATATATTCAACTCAAGTAATGTCAACGACTACAACAACAAATTTATTCAACACTAGCAACGAGCCCGAAATTGATGATGAAGTATATTCAGAGACACAAAATATTAAAAATAATACATACCATACTAATTATATTACACAGAGTCAACAAAATTATTCAACATTAAAATCTGCTTATGATGTAAATAATCAACAATCACAACAATATATTGAAAATTCATATTCTACTAGTTATGAACAAGCGTCAATTCAACAAGATCAAAATCAACAACAAGAAGGTCAGTCAATTTATCATGACCAGACGTCTATTTATCAAAATGATACATATCCAATTGTCAATGAGATAGAAAATTATGAAAATGTTCCTGATGAATTGATGATTGATGATAAAAATTATAAGAATACATATGAAAAGGATTATCAAGATTCTTACAGTGAATCATTACAACAGGATCAATTTCCTGAATCATATGAGGATTTATACAAAAATGAAAATTATCATGATGAACAAAATGGTACAGTTGCATTTAGTGATTACAATGTTACTACTACCACTGCAAACTATGACCAAAAGTCTATAGCAATATCTGTATACAATCAACAGCAACAGCTACAACAATATGACAATAATACTTATCAAACAAATGAAGAATTATCGTTGAACTCTCAGGACGATTATCAACTGCAACATCGAGAAAATGATCTCAATCAGCAAAATATTTATACTAATTACGATGATGAATATACGGATGATTATCATGATCAATATCAGGATGGAGATAGTTATCAAGAAGTGCCGGAATTATCAATTACAACTCCAAAAGGTCAAACAAAAATCAATGGTTATCAATCGAGTGAATCAGAATATTTTTATCTAAGTCAAGATGAACTAATTGACGCTAATTCATCAAAGGACAGACGAAAAAAATTGGCTAAACGTGATATTAATCCGTTGCTTCAGCAAAATACTGATTCTTTAGAATCGAGAGATGATGAATTAAAAGATTCATTTGAGACTGCTGTTAGTTCTGGTGGTAGTAGTCAAGTTCGAAAAGGATTTAGTGAATATTCAACTGCTGGTGAATCAAGTCCAATTCCTGCGACATCAATTGATTCACCAATGACAGTTACAGTTACTTCAGCGCAATATTATGTTAATATCAGTGATAATGTTGTCAGTAGCGTTAGCAGTAATATTACAACAACTGCAATGATACATACGGCAATGATGACCAATGGCAAAAGACAATTGGCTAGAAATGAATCATACGTCGATGATGATGATGATGTTGATATTGATAGTGAACATAAAATGATGATTCAAGATCGGAATAGAGTCCAGCAGCCCCAACAGCAAACTGAAATTCTTAATGAAAAAGAACATTCTGCAGTTGATGTTTCACACAATATTTTACAAAGAAAAGATTCACAATTGTCAAATCGTAGTCAAATTAACTTACAATCAACACCATCATTACATCAACAACAACAACAGCAAGCAAAATTGAGTCGTGGTGATTCGTATGTTGATGATAATTTTGAGGGACTCGATGGTGATAGCGGAAGTGGTGGCAGTAGACGAGAATCATATCAAGGCAGTGCAACTACACTTGGAAGAACAGATTCATTTCAGAAAAGAGAATTAACGAGGGGTGGATCTATTTATGGACACAGTTATTCAACGCCTCAACCAATTTCACGGGCTGAAAGTTATCAAAGAGGATATTTCAAAGATCAAGATAGTATTAATGATGAAGAAATTGTTTTAAGCAATACCATTAATGGTGAATACAAAATGAGAGATGAAACACTCGAAAGGTAACTATTAAACATTATTAATAAACATTTTCTCATGATGTATTTTTTAGCTTTTTTTTTTTTTTTTTAATCGATATGAAAGTGTTATTGACTGTTTAATTTGAAATGATTGTTCAATATAGATATGAAAGAGGTGAAGAGGCTCTCGCAAGAGGATCTCGTGAAAATTCTCTGGTGGAACCATACAAATCTACACCGCCTATGTCACTTTCAGCAAGTCCAAGAGGTAATAATAAAAATTTCATATTCATCAAATTATTAATCACTGTATTCAATATAAAATTGGGACATTGTATGATTACAATTTGTTTTATCATTAAATTATTTATAGGCAGTATAACGAAACAAACCTCGTTGGATGAGAGTGTACAAATGGATACACCGCCCAGAAGTCCACCAGAACCGTTACCCGATGAAGATTTACTTGACATAGTTGGTGCACCGCCTATACCTACCCAATTAAAGGAACGTCCGGAAATGACAGCAAAACAACGTTGGCATTGGGCTTATAATAAAATCATCATGCAGCTAAACGTAAATATATTATATACACATATTAATTATAAATTATTATACTTATTGGCAATTTGACCGATAATAACCTCAAAAAGTAAAAGGAAAAAAAAATCGTTAGGGAAAAACAGCGTTAAAGGTAAACATTACCCGTATTTTATCAAAATGCAGACCTTCAGATTAGTATATACTTGTATGCGTACAAATATCTATGTATATGTATGTACATTCTTTATTTAAATCGATAAGCGATTCCATTGAGGCTTTATTTTTATCACGACCTTACGAATATGGATGTAGGTACTACTATTTATTCAAGGTTACCAGCTTGTAGAATGTCGTTTATTGAACCTGTTTATATCAATAGCTCATAAATGTCGATGAGTTCAATTTTTTTTTTAATTTAAAATTTAATCATGCAGATGAATTGTGTTTTTTTATGTATCACTTGAGGCTTACAAAAACTCATTCCCTGAAGCAATTGTCGTCTAAAAAGTGGACGTTGTTATTTTGTCGAGAATAAGTAGAGAATAAACAAAAAGGGACGAGGGAATTGATCTGACACAAAGTGGTTGGATATCAGGGATACTTTGAGGAGAAAGAAAACTAACGATAGCTTACATGGAATCTCCATTAATGCACATTTGTTCTTCAATTCATATGTATATCTATCTATATACCTAAAAAAAAAAATGATCTGGAAATACGACAAGTATCGTCATATATTTAACGAAAAACGAAAATGTTATATCTTCTTTAAAAAAAAAACAATTCTCTATTAAGTTGATGCTTAACAAAACCTTCTGCAATTCATAATTAGCAACATCGAGATTTTGTCTGGTGATTTCAAGAGTTATGTTACTGAAAAAAGATATGTAATCTGAAAATATCATCAAGGATTTAATATATGATGGTATAGTAAACTAATTATTACTATAATCCCAATTGATAGCATCTTACAATTCGGAAAATTTATTTAAGGATTGAAATCATGATTAAGAAATTTTTTTAAAAATATTTTTTCCTTTTCAAAAAAACGTTTTCCGGTTAGTTTCATGAATTAATTCAGCATATTATCTACTTTTGTACAGCATCGATATCACAAATCAATTGAAATAATTAATTTTCATTATCCCAGTGATGAAAAAATCATCATAATTCAATATTTTTATTTCTTTATATTTTCATCTTCATAGGAAAAATTATGTACCGACATATTAAATTATTAATTATTCTAGCAAACGATACATAACACATTGACATCCGGTTATAATCTATATAGGCCAGTAGTATATTCTACATACTGCAATCACATTTTGTTGCACGACCATCAGAGACCCGTATGCCTTGTAATGGCTATATGTCCAACAGTATCACCTTCTTCTCAAGGTTTTTTTACTACAATTCCCCCTCTGTTTTTTCTCACATAATGGGAACTATCACCAAGACTATCCAGTCTAATATTTTCAATTGTCCCAGTCAAACTAAATCGTTATTTACGAACGAATCTCCAAGAATATTCACAACAGTTAAAAGTGGCTTCAGAAAATAACATTGTTTCATTCTTTTTCTTTCGTTCACTTTCTCAAATCGAAATTGTGTCATTGCCTTGGATGATTACATTTTGAAACACTATTATTGATCGTGTTTATGGTTTTCATATTGGAAGAAGCTGATACTACTCGACGACCATGTTCGCAAGTACTCATCGCAGCAGGTGACATTCAACTTGATTATGTGCGTGTGTATATGTATACATGGATACAGAAAAAAATTGAGTGGAAAAAACAGCAAGACGTCCATCGGATATTGGTGATTCTATGGTTGACCATATTGGCCTTTCTTTGTCTCCATTATTTCTTCAACCTACGAACGGATTACTTGAAATTTTGTCTAGTAAAAAAGTTGGTGTAGTGAAAAAATAATTTCGTTTTCATCTTAATTTATTCATCTATAAATTCGAAAATATTACTGACTTTATGTATATTCAAATCACATTCAAACAATTTATTACTATTGCGGATATTTTTAATTTTATAAAATGACAATGGCGAAAATTGAGTAATTGACAGATTGAGAAATTCGGGACAAATTAACAATGAATTGAATGAATTATATCAATAGCTTTTTAAAAATATAAAATATAATAAAGTGAATAACAATAAATTGTGAAATTAAAAAAATATCCAAGATAAATTTAAAGTTTGATAAAATATTTTATTATTTCATTTCTCAGAGGTTTAAATATTTTACTATTTATTTGTTTTTGTCATTTGAATATCAGTAACACAATACGCGACCTTGACAAGTTGTATTATCACAGCACAACGACTGTTACTGATAAGACTGAGCTAAAAGTGACCAAGAATTGTGGATAAACCTAAAAGAGAAGGGAGCAAAACGTTAAAGTGGGAGAACATCCTACTGAATATACACATTATTCACTGTTGGATAAAATCGTCAATCAAGTCCAAGACATTGTGGGTTATGTGTGATATTAAAAAAAAAAAGAAATCTCAATTATAAAAAATTTCACTTTATAAATAATTATTTGATAATTAATTTTATTCATCATGAATCGTCGTGAAAAATCAACAGAATGGGCATTATTATTCCCTTTAAAGGCTGGATTGTTTGCAGTAAAATCAACAATATCATTAAAAACTATAAATCAAGACAAAGAACGTGTTATAAGAGAGCAACAAAATATAGCAATTGATAATATACAATTGCGGCATAAAATGCGACGTGGATCATCATTGTCTGATTTAGATAAGCTTCATTATAAAGGAATAACATTACCAGATGTAATCAGATCAATGGAAAAAAGTTCCGAGTCATTGCCACAATCGCCAGCTTTATCAAGGACTAATTTACAATTATCAAACAGCCACGTTCGTGGTAGTATCGGTGATCTAATGAATATGAAAAAATATGGCGGCTCAACATGGAGCATTAAAAGTGAAACACTTATCACCAAATTCGTTCCATTGAGTACAGTTACATCAAGACAAATTTCAGCAATCGGACAATTGAATAGTGGTGATGATACACATGTGAATGATAACACTGATGACAATGAGTATGGTGTTGGTGAACTACTCACGTGTGCACAACGTACCCAAAGACTTATTAAACTCATACAGAAGCGACAACGATGTTTAGCCATGTTGAGTCCAGTTAAAAGTGGAATTGTAAGCTGAACTATCACATTATTCTAAATTATAATATACTATATGCTATTAATTCTAATTCCGTGAGATTGTGTACAGCAGATTGTTCAAGTTGTCAGTGTCAAAGAGACTGATCACTGCTAGCAAAACTGTTGTCTCCCGTGGTTCATCAAATTCCCCAAAGCCCTCTTATTCTATCAACTCACGAGCAGTTGTATGTATACAAGGCATGTATGCAAGTGCAGTCTCTTGTCAACTGCTGATTAATTTCGTACATGTATCACGGTATTCACTGTATCTGTGGATGAATTTATATAGTTACAGGCCACTTGTAATCATTGTAATATATATAGGGAGGAGAGTGGCATGAAAGAGCCAGTTTTTTAAAAAAAAGGGATAAATAATATTAAAGGAAATAAATAATTAAAAAAATTTGTATAATAAGTAATTGTTCATTCATTTATGTACGTGATGTCATAAAACATTTTTCAAAATTATCGGTATTTTTGGACTTCTATTTATAAAAATAATTAAATTCGGCTCTGTATTTTTGGATAAGGTTCAAATAACCTTATTCAAACTCTAAAATTTTTAATTGAAAGAATTAAGATATTTATTTATTATTAATGTTACGAATTCTTGATATTTGTTAACTGATATAATTAATTTAAGTAAAGAAATGTAAGTGAATGTGGTTTTGAATTTATATTTTCAATTTTAAAAATGTGCGATCAAGGTGATGGTCATAGGAGAACTAACTCTAAAAACTGTTAATATTTTTTTGAGAAACACAATTAAAGACAAAATGTTGGAGATGGTGAGGGAAAAGTAGGGAGTGACAATTTAATTATTGGCTGAAAACTATATGGCGTGATGCGAAGTTGTCTAAATAATGGGATGCAAGATTTATTATAGAGAGACAACAAAGTGTTATTTAGATCTAAAAATATTGAGGAAAAACCCGTTCCAATCATTAAATTCTCATGAATATCAAGAATAAGGTTCTTTTCACAAAATTTTGAATACAATTTTCCTTTGAAAACTGACAATATTTGCTTAGTAATAAACAAATAAATTTAATTACTTTTGTAAAGACTGTTATATCTAATGTATAGACCCCAATTTGGTCAAGTAAGTTGGTTGAATTATATCGACCTATTCAAACAAAATATCGATTCTTAAAATGATTGAATAGGCTCTTATCAAGTTCTTATCACAGGATTGAAATTTTGAATTAACGAAAATATTATTTGCTAATAATGTTAAAATAAAATTGTATATCTTATATAATTATACAACGTTTTATATAACGCAAACTCTGGATAAAATATTCACTTAAATCTAAAAAATTCTCATGAAATTAGCCGTTTGAGATCAATCATTGCAATCTGACTAGGTACGATCTTTTTAAGAACTCATATAATTTTATTTGATGTATCTGAGTCTGTATCATTATTTATTTTAGATTTCTTTGTAAGAGCTTTTTGAAGGGACCATATAAAGCTAGCTTTTTCATCACACTGCAACCCGGCTCTTTCAAAACATATTCTCCCAAGAAACATAACCCCAAAAATTAGTATGAAATTAAAGATTTGTTTGCAAAATAGTCCGGGAGGCAGCGTTACAAATGGCATGATCATTTCATCCCTCATGATTCTCTGTCAAATGTTCTTTCTAGAGCAATTATTTGAAAATCTAAGCGTCAGTTACTCCAATACGAGTGGAGCTGGCTATGATGAAAATTAAATCACGTCTAAAAAAAAAATTGAAAAAACTATTTCAATATTTTCGTGAAAGGTAGGAATTTCACGTCAACTACCCCTATAAACTGGTAATATAAAGTGGGGATAAAAAATTAGATCATCCCTCACCAATTTTTTACAACGCATTCATTAGGTTATTGAAATGATAAAAACAATAGTCAGCTGTGCTTTCAATTGTGGAAAAATTGTCAGCTAAGGGATTATAGTTACTGAGCACGCATATTACTTAATTCAGTAACAAATAATCCGAATGAAAGTCTTACTAACGATGTTGCCCCTATTATTATATCAGCTGACTATCATTATCAGTAAATTTACTCTTCAAATGATGTAATACAGAAATTTCAGAAATAATTGAATTAATTTTACAAAGATTTTGCGGTTTCAATAATATTTTTATATCATGATATTATATTATGACGTTATTTTTTTAGACTGAATATAATTTTTAAAGTGAATGACATAATATATGAAAACTAATAATGAGTCAATAATTTAGGGAACAAAATAATGAACATTTTAATTATAAAAAATAATTCATAATATCACAATATTTAAAAAAATTATAATTATATTTATTCATCTAGTAATAATTAGAAAAAAAAGTCCCAACAATAAAATGTTTACCATGCTGAAGAACGAGACGATGAAGAGCAATCTGGGGGAGAAGAAATGTTTACCGATAGCTCTGACGATAGTTCTAGAGAAAGCGATTATGGAACTGACTCTAGAGATGATTCAAGTGATGAAGATGAATGAATAAATAAATAAACAAATGAAATTATTACCAGTTTATAGGGGTAGCTGACGTGAAATTCCTCATTTCCAATGCAGCTGACGATTATTTTTATGTTTAACAGTATTTGAAGTTCACTTTCACAAAATTTCGAAAATAATAAAATAGTTTTTTCTTTTTTTTTTTTTTTTTTTTTTTAAAGAACATTTGACAGAGAGTCATGAGGGATGAAATGATCATGACATTTGCAACGCTGCCTCCCGAACTATATGGTATTAGAAGTCCTAATGTATCTATAAAAATATTGTGTAATCATATTACTATTAGTTTCGTCCGTATAGACGTCAAGAAACAAATAAAATGAACTCAAAAAGTTACTTTTTGACGACGAAATCTTCAATACGTCGTATCGACGCCGTTTATTTTTGATAAACTGTCAAATGTTTTTGGGCGACATTTGGCTAGTGTTACTATCTTAAAATAATAATACATCCATGATTCGTTCGAAAACTATCGCGTTAATAATAATGGCTCTCTCATGCCACTCTTCCCCTATTTGTTTACTATTTACTGTTTTTGCAAATTGTCTATTAAATTGATCTATTAAATTCGTTTGGTTTCCTGCGATTTTAAAGCCAAGCATAGCCAGTCATCGTTCAAGTTCTCTAACTTATACAACAGAAAGAAGGAAAGTTTGTGGAAAAAAATAAAATAGAAATGAAAGGCGAGGTATTTTAATAAAAAACCATTGATGAAAATTTGAATATGAAAATAATTCGAACTGGATTAGAAGTTAGAAATTCTTTTTAAGTCTTTAAGCGACGAGTTCTCTATTGATAATAATTATTTGCAATTAATTATTCATTATATTTTCTCGTGTACGTAATATATCGAACAATATTTTAATCATTCAATCCGATTTTTTATAATTCTTAAAATTCATATTCTAAAATAAACAAATATGATATTAATATTTATTTTAAAATTGAAAATTATTTTTTTCTGTTTCAGGTGAGTAATGGTGCAATTGAATTTATTTTTACATTATTATTTTGGTTTACACAAAAAATGAAATGATATTTTTGCGTCGAAGAAATTTTTTCTTAATTTATTGCTGAACAATAATCCACATTAGACATGGGTAAGTGAAAATTTATACGATTTACAAAATGCTTTGCCTCGTGAAATATAATTTTCATGAATATTCACAATTACTAAAAGACTGTTATTGATAAGGATTTCATAATTATATAAATTAATTTCAAATTGTAATAACATAATTCCCGAACTTGTGTATATAAGCTCTGTCGAAAACACTTGTGCATGAAATTATGGAAATATGTCAAACTGTAACGCTCGTTTGAACAATTTCTAAAACTGAAATCTATTTCCATAAACATATGCATTGTGTATATAATATTAAGGTAACAATGAAACAGGATAGAATATAATTAAATAGAATAAAATATTTTCATTTATGAAATTCATGATGGAATTAAATGAAGCGAAAGAAAAATCGATATTTACTGTCGAAAATTTGAAGAAAAAAAAACGAATCATGGCAATATTTTAGTTAATATCTAAATAATTTTCCAAGTGGACAAAATAAATATTACGACTGAGAAAAATTCTAATTCTGATATAATAATCATGATTTATGATTTATAAATATAAACAACTGAAGTTAACGGACAGTTCAACACTTTTGTTTATACTGTAGCAATGTTAATGAAGAGTTGAAAATTCATAATGTAGTAAAAAGCTGAATTGATCCGATATATACAATAAATTCATTTAAAAATTATAACCGCATATCGTAAAATGTTGCGAAAGTTTTATTTGAATAATACTCGAGGAAAGTATTATACCACGACATGAAAGATTTTCCATTTTTCCAGTAATGTGGAACTGATGGATTATATAAACTACATTGCCAACAATTAATATTGCGTAATAATCACTGACTTCTAATAAAATAAATCGACATTTTTATGCTGCTTCAAACTTCATTATTCTCATCTGATGAGGTTCGACAGGAGCAATGAAAGTTATTCAGACTTTTCTTAATATTAAATGCAGCTCCTTCTTGACACTTCCAATTGGTCGGATATTATCAGATTTTCTATGACAAGACGCAAATGAGGATTTGAAAATGAACCTCCGAGGTTCGCTCCTCCCAATCACAATGCCCAAATATAGCTACTACATTTGCTCATTTCTGCCTGTGGATTTTGATTGATCTGAAAATGCTTTTATTTCATCAATTATTTCAGAGAATAATTTTCAATCGGTGCTTCACGTACGCTTTCGTTATTGTCCATGAATATTTTATTCAAGTCATTTGCGTTAGCTCAAAAAAAAAATATAAATCAACCATGAAAATTTTTAAACATTGAATTTATTTTATGTAGTAATTTAATATTTACTGTCAATCGTCAGAATTACTTTCGTATTTGCTTCAGTGCTTATTTTTTCAATATAATTTTCAGGTACAAATTAAATGAAGGCGTTTACATATTGAAATTTTTCTGGGATAACCGAAAGTTTAACCCTGTATTTATATAGTGTGTGTTAATTTTCATATTTAGAGGTGTCTGTTCATAATTTTCCATTTTTCATTTAAATAACATAGGAAAATTTTTTTTTCTTTGGATTTTTGTAGCTCGGCACTTGCGCATCATAGAGATAAGCCCATAACATATTCTTGCAGGAAATTGAACGCTCTACAAAAAAGGTCTCTTACACTTTTTTTATAGAAGCAGCCATTTTAAAGATATTCAAACCCAAAGCTCGAAATGTATGAAATTGTGATTTTTTTGTTATTAAACCGATACTATAATCTCTTTATTATTCTCTTAAAAATTATTTTTAATCGGAAAACTAGTTTTAGTGTGCTAATATTTTCGTAAAGCTAAAAAAAAATACTTGCGCGTCAGATATTTTTTATTCTTTATTTTATTAACTGTAATAAAATTATTTATAACTTATGTTAAATGAATTTTCTTATTATTCCAAAGCAATAAAAATTATGCTGTCTAAACAAAATTATGCAATTTAACTACAATAATTGGACTGTCTCTTTATTACAATAATAAAGTGATTAGTATCGATTCAATAACAAAAAAATCAAAATTTCATACATTTGGAACTTTGGGTTTGAATATCTTTAGAGTGGCTGTCTCTGTGAAAAAAGTGTAAGAGATCTTTTTTGTAGAGCGTTCAATTTCCTACAAGAATATGCTATGAGCTTATCTCTATGATGCGCAAATGCCGAGCTACAAAAATCCAAAGAAAAAAAAATTTTCTTCCCATGTTATTTAAATAGAAAATTACGAACAGGTACCTCTAAATATTAAAACTAAGAGCTTCACTTTGCACAGGCTTCTTTTTCCACCGTCTAGTAAGTTTTCAGCCTGTTTTTTTATTGAAAAAAAAAAGTTGCCAAAGAATGACACCCTATGGTTCATATTTGTTTATGCCAGAAGATAATCCAAGTTTGCACAAAAAAGAACATACTGTCTACCAATATTTCACTCAATGCGTTTCAATTGATCGATCATGTTCATATAAAAATTTTTCTTTTTCATTACAAATTCCAATCAAATTGTTTCAATATTTATAGTAACGATAAATTTAAAAAAATATGTGTAAGTATTCTCCTTTTTCACAAATTCCCATAGATGTCGATATTTATTGAAAGAAAGTTCCTCAACATTCGCAAATATTATGATGAAATTCGTGTTAAATTATCGAGAGAATGAGGTGTGAATCGTTGGATGTGCATGTTTTGATGGTATATATACACAAGGCATGAACTCTTGAGTGGCTCGGAACACTAGGACAAATTGCATGCACTTGCTGATACATTGAAGGGTGTGTGCGATTGTATGTGTGTATAAACGAAATAAGTGAAGTGAAAGTGTTAGTTGTTTGCTGGGAAACGATTGCGTGACTATCTGCATGTGATGTCAGTTGGAACCCTAATGACTCTTAAGTTCACCATACCAGTATATTGTTATCGGTAATATTTATTCGATAAAATAATGTGCGACACATATCCAGTTCATTTTATTCACAATATAAATATTTATAAAAATCTGAATTATGCAAATACAGAAACTTTTTTAATGAATATTGCAATTCATAAGTTGCAAATGTATATATTTTAAATATTTATTAAGGGAGCGTTTGTGAAACTTTTTAGTACATAAAATTTTTTTTTTTTAGTTTTGATAAGTTGAATCATGTAGCTATCTACCCTTGAAAATTCAAGATGCCTTATCGATAATTTGAGAAAGTTATTAAAAATCAAAAATCAAATTTTTAGCATAGAGCTTTATGAAGAATTAGCATTTTACGTATTTAAAATCACAAAAAGTATATTGTAAGAGTAGATACAATAATAAATAGTGTTTAAAAATATTCTTTGAAATATGTAGTTTATATAACTCCACAAAAAAACTGGTGTTGACGAATGTTTAAATTTAATATTAATTATTTTAATAAAGATAATTAAAACTGTTTTGGTAAATTTTGATAACTGGAGTCAAATCAATTTTTAATGTGGATCAACTGATTTTTTTAAACAAATACATTAAAAATAATTGGTACATATAAAAAAAATTATAAATCATTGTAAAATTATTAATATATTTTACAACTTTTTTCAAGCTTCGAATAAATTTTATAAAAAGTTAGTACTCATTTGACTCTAGCGTAGCTTACGAACATCCTTAAGCACTTTTCATTCTGAATACGATGAGAAAAATATTTAGTCAGTCTAAAATCTGACTGTGCTTAATTTTGACAAATGTTCATACGGATATTTACGTCTTTCTACAATATCTGGATACTGAGCTTGTAGAAGACCTGATTTGTATCATGTATAAGTCGAGTTATCTGTTGGAAAGTTGAATACCTCATAGTTTAATTTCGAACTAGATGTCTAAATATTAAAAAGTTTTTACATGAGACACTCAAGGTTTGTGAATTATTCAAAATACGTTTGAACCTTATTTTTGATATAGTTAAAAGTTATAAGGGAATTCAGAATTTGATTAGGTGATTGCATGGATTGATAGTTATTGCTAGGAATTTCTTGAAATATACAACTGTTATACGTATTTATATAACTTCGAATCGATAATCTTTCGTATTGTAAAAATTCTCAACATTCCTCATTTCAATCGTGAAGCAAGCATGTGTACATATTATATGTGATAAAAATTCGATTGCTCGGCTGGTTTTTATCTCGTTTCAATTTTCATTTTATAAATTAAATTTATGATAAGCTTGAACAACAATTGCACTTTAAAATATAATATTTAAGGCATTTTTTAAATATAGTTTTGTTGTTTGGTGACTTGGTTTCAAAAGCACTAAAACGATGTCAAATTTATATAACATAACGTTATAGCCGGAAATTCACCAAAATTTGATAGTCGATTTCGAAATTTATTTAAATCAATATTTAAGTATGACAAAAGCAGCCTAAAACTATTTTTGAATATTCCTTTGTGACGATGGAAGAATTGTTATTGTGTCTTGAATGAATACATTACGATTTATTTTCAGAATAGGTTATATTGCGATAATTTTTTTATTACAGTAGTAGTTATTTTACAGTCATATAATGGTTATTTTGTGGATTGGTTCCATCGCAGTTATGAACAGAAAAATTACCAAAAAAATCGTAACATTGTTGGTACTTTCCAATCGTCATGAAAATGGTACACGGAGAGAAAAATCTACGAAATTTTATTGTGCTGTCTAGCAATCGGGGCTCGCTTCATTGGCACCGATGTTTTGGTCTTTGTTGACGCATAAGACGCCTGAAAAAAAAACTCGTCGGGAGTCATCGGCATTTTTCGGGACTTGGCGTGTCTATTGTCCTTTCAATGCATTCTACTGTTGCATCATAACGTATTGCAACCCACAACGGTCAACATTGCCATTGAAAAGTGTTCTTTGGAAACAAATTAATCGTATTAAATTTGTAAATTATTTATGTCTTCATTTATTTATTCATTTTATTTTCTCATTTATTTATTTGATTTTTTCGTTTATTTTTTTTATATAATTTATTTATATATTAATATATTTAATAATTTGTTTCATTCATGTCTAAGAATTAGCAGTGGCGATCAATAAAAAATACTTGCTTTAAAATAAAAATTCACAATTGGCCCCTTAAAATATCACATGACGTCTATATAATTCTGTATAAAAACCATTTTATAAACAAATAAATACATTTACTTATAAAATGGTTTCTATATAAAATTAAAAATTGCCTCCGTGTACGAAAGAGACGATTGGAATGTGATACATTTCAATTTATTAAAAGGATTCCGTATTATTTGCGGCTTTTCAAAATATCTAAAGGTTTTATAAAATTACAATGAATTGAGAAATTGGAATAATTATTTAGTAAATATGATTGCACTCATGAATGATTAAATTCAAAGATATTAAGTAGCGAGTTAAAACACGCAAACAAAGAGCAAAATTCAATAAATGTAGTTGACGTTAGTTGTTGTGATCATGCTAGTACAGCTAGATTGATGTTAATGATAATTAAAATCCAACTAGAAATTTCATTGCAGAAATCTATTTCATTTAAATCATCCGGTATAAAAAAATATTTTCATAAATAAAAAAAATACCGATTATTCAAGAAAATTAAACGTGACTGAGTGCGAAAACTGGATGATTTGGAGGGCAAGAGTGGGAAGCTACTTATACAGTTGATGAGAAGCGAATGGGTAAGCGGCCAAAAAGGTGGTCATAATTTGCGCATGCTTTTCTAACGGAAAGTGTTCTACAATTGTCAACGATAACAATCGCACAAAATTAATTCCTATACAGCAAAAGACTACGGACATATATACAAAAGCAATTGTTCGCATCTCTCACAGATACCAATTGGAGAATTTCATGGAATTACTTCTCAATTGTTAATACTAATTGCAATATTTTTTAAACTCATGATTGATAAAGTGAATAAAAGAATTCATGAGAACTATTATATGTTGGATTCAAAATAATAATTCTATTACTAATGAATCCTAAACATTTGTTGGATCAATTCATATATATTTCAGTAATTTATTTAAAATTTTAAAATATTTATTTTATATGAGAGGCAAAACCTGCCATTTTTCTGAATATTTAATTTGTTCTACTTTCAAGTGAAAAAATAATCCTCATTAAAATTGAATTGATCAAACGGTAATTCACAAATTTATTTGAAAAGAATGAAATAAAATTTACCTACATAAAATTACAAATATAATGATATTGTTTTACATATAATATTCACGGACTGCGTATACACAAACGCATAAAATATACTTGACCACTTATGAATCGTGAGAAATCAATACATATGTGTGTAGTCAATGTTCGAAAATATTTGTTATAAATTTATACGTTTGGTCCAGTTGTGTATCAACATCAATATGTACCTAAATGTGTACGAGAGTAAATGTTCATAACAATGATGGAAATATGTTGTACGTGCTCAGAACGCATAATGAACCAAGTGAAACAGAAGAAAAAAGAATGAAGAAATTGTCAGACAGTGAAGAAAATGAAAAATAGAGGAAAAAAAGAAAGTAAAATCGCATGGTGGTAGTGCGAGTAGAATGAATATAAGGAATATGTAGTAGGGGAAGCCACACACTGAGAAACAGTTAGGTTAGTGAGAGGGACGACGAAATACTGGGAACCCCTGTAGAAAATCAATATGGTGGTCGGGGTAGAAGGAGCGCGCGTGGCTGATGCTCAACCACCTTTCATCACTTGCTGCATGTGTACCTCGTGTTATTCAGACTTTTCTTTTTATCATTACACTCATTATTGAATTCTTACAACTCTAAGAACAAAAATAATTATAAAGCCACAGAAATCTGAAAATTATTTTCAATTTCCATGGTGTTCACTCCTGAATATTCAGAATCCTTTTTTTTTTTTTTTTTATTGACATGTCAAAATACCGATCGTTTATTCATGGCTATTCTGAATAGTTATTTAATTATAAATAAATATTTGTATACTTAATTTTGATTATACATCGATGTAAGTAAATAAAATTTGAAGAATTCTTATTTTTGGAAAATAATTGAGCATCTTTTTTTTTTATCTATTTGGTAATTTACCAATTTGGAAAATTTTTTATGGAAAAATTTTCGAGTATTTGCCGATGATTTCAAAATTTTCCAAAGCTTTCAAATTTTTTTTCAGACCTTTCTACCTATTTTTAGTTTATTAGTATTATTTATCTAGGTTTTCTTCTTTCACCAATGTTGCATTTCAGTTTTCTGCAATTTGTTTCTTGGCATTTGAATGACCTTTTTTGTCAGAGTTTCTTGCCCTATGAACTATACCCTCAGAATTTTTTCGTTTGTTTTTTTACTGAATTATGTCTGGATTAAATCTCGGGACATTCCACTTGTGCTTTGTTGCCTAATTTTTGTTTGAAACCGTAAACGCTTTGTAAATAAAAAAGCAAACAAAAGGAAAGAAGCTTTTTATTGATCCTCATTTCAGCCGGTTTGAGACTAATCCAGCTGATTTTTTTACGAGTGTATTCATACCTCACAAACAAGTTGGCTCAACTTTACTAGAGCAAGCTTTTTATCAAAATCTTATTTTTTCACTGCAGCAGGTAAAAAAATTACGCTGTATAGTGATCCGTGGTAGGAGTGTCTGTATAAAATCCCCCAGTAGAAAAGTACGTACCTGCGACGATTTGAGTCATGCGCATTCATGGTCTTTTCACCACTGTGTTGTTCTGGTGGGGAGATCGGTGGTTTAGTAGTTGGAAAGTAGTAGGGCTGCACAAGTAGTAGAATCTGAAGGGACCTATGGTGTTTAGTAGCGAGGGTACACGCTGTGCCAGCCGGCAGTAGTGAATGCCGTGCGCGGAGTTTACAATCTCGTAAACTCAAACTCGCCCACCAAATTTTTCTTCATTCCTGTCAATTATTTTGAGCCAGTATTTAAATTATATATAATTAATAAATAAACTAGTTGAATACTCATTACTTTTTTTTTTTTTTT
>JAQQBS010001425.1:2157564-2222734 GCA_030347275.1 Microctonus aethiopoides
TTTTTTTTTTTTTTGCTCTTTATCAATTAAAGAGCATATGAAACAAATTAATAAATATATATAAATTAAAAAAAAAATTTCGTTAAATCGAAATGGTAATATATCAGTGTTGGAATTGAATTTACAAATACATAGGAAATAAATGAAGTAGAATGCATCAATTGTGGAATCTCCATGCAGAAATAATTGTGTTCAAAGTGATAAAATTACGCTTTGAAATGACGGATACAGAAACATCAAGGTCCAACGGATAATAGCAACGATTGTTGCGGAAAAAAAAAAAAGAAATAATGTGAGATGACAATAGAAGGGTGAAAGTAATCGAGTGAAATAACGAGGGGATGTGTTACCGGATTCATAAAGGGAAACATTTTGAAAAAGATCAATGCTATTCATAATATATTCCATACGATTAAAAAACCCAAATTAAATCTAATAGTAAAACTGGAAATAAATAAATAATGAAAAATATAAACGCATTGATTGTTCAAAACGAATCTACTCATACTATATTCATGAAGGGGTCTGTATAAAAGTGAGAATAAATGAGCAAGACACAAAGGGTAGAAACTCAAGAATATTTTAGTTCATCGGTTTTTACTTGGCAGAATCTTTGAGGCGAATAAAAAGATATTTTTTCGTAATGCTTTATGCTCGTTCAAGCGGAGATAGCGAGATTAATTATAAGCATTGAAGAACTAGAGCCTTCCGGCGGGTGGTTGTTACGTTGAGATAATGTTGGAACGCTCGATACTCTTAATAATCCCCTAGTTAACATTATTACCATTGCTTTTTATTTATTTAGTTTGTTTGAATGATTCTAAGTAAATATAAATTTATATTAAATTAATAATTATTTCGTTAATGTAGGTTGGAAAGGTTTTTATTTAGTTTAGGATCGATACAATGTTTGAATTTGACTCATTGACTCCAGTCTTCGGTACTTTAATCGATCTTGCCTCATTCGCGCTTGAGTATCTCTTCTTTTATTGAGAGTAACAGGGTCGAGGATAGGAGAAGTAAGGGCGGGCGTTGAAGGCAATGACAGAGATACGGCAGACTATTTTCTACATTTAACTAGTAAATGTCGAAAACTAGAATAAAATCCATCAGAGGGCAAAGAATATTTCAGTGAGTTTGATTATTCTGAAGGGCGGTCGCCCTGGGCAACCACAAGAACTTTTAAAGAAGAACGACTCTAAATTCATCTCACCCTTATTTTTCAAATCTCAATTCGGTTCCTTTTATGCTCGACTAATCTTTTCAGTTTCATATTGAATTAATTTTTCACTATATCCCGAGTCGAAATTTTTATGCTACTTTAAACCTCATTATTGGGATTTAGTGAGGTTCTTCAGGAGCAAGGAAGGTTGTTTAGAAATATTTTAATAGAAAATACAACACCTCGAAGTAGTCACATATTGCCAAATCTTCCATTCTAAAGCACAAAGGAGGAACTTGCGTCTAAGTTTATTATGAAATAAAATATTACAATGTTGTGTTCTCAATTCAAAGTAGAATTGAGTGTCATAGGATGTTTAATCGACTACTAGAAAGACTTAGAAAAGCACAAAAATTTCGGGTAATAGCATGGAACAAAATAATATTAGAACCGCATTTTTTATTCTTCATAGTTAAAAATATTATTTATATTGTCGCAATGAAGCACTTAAAAGTTTTGTATATGGAAACATAATTTTATGTTGTATGTAATCTCATCATAACTTTTCGTAAATTCAGTATATTTATTCAAGAGTTTAGAAGAGATGCTCAAAAAAAAAAAAAAAAAAAAAAAGAGAGAATGAAAAAGTATAATTGGTTATAACTTGGCATCCGTTTGGCCACCCAACGGTGATAATTGATAGCATTTCCCGCGGTTTTCATCTGACCACTATGTTACAATTGACAATGGCTGGATATTATAAGTTACGTTATGAAAAACGATATGAAAATGTCCAATGAAATATTCATTCCGTTTTTCTCTGTAGTATAATAATGTATACCAATGATAAATGTCTTATTTCATTTGGTTTAATTTGCACTTTACGAAAAATATTGAAAATAAAAATACTATTTTAGTATTTTTCTACCGGGAAACTAGTCGTGAATAAAAAAGCGTTTCAAATTTCATCTAATATAAAAATGCCTTAAAATTATTCAGGTGTAAATAAAGTAGGAATCGTGTTTGTGATTTTCGACAGGAATCACTAGGAAAAATAGACGTTTCACACGAGCATTCATTGTATAGTAATGTAGTAAATAGACTTGTATAAATACTATACAAGTATATTATACAACTCTATTCAGCGTAATACAGAGTCATATTAATTAATATTGGCTGCGATTTATTCATCCTGATGACAAATGATACAATAATCCTAACGATGCTTAATTAGGAAGTTTGGTATAAAGCAGAAAATTCAAAGGTGGGATCATTGTGAAATTTATTGCTGCGTTAAATAGTTCGTGGTCCTAACAAGCTGAATGCTCTGTAATAAATTAATAAATATTATTAGAGTAAACGTAATTAGAGGCTGTTATCAAAAAACGACGTGTTGCCATGCTAGGATAGGAATCGTCGTAACTAAAATTTTTTTGAGTTTTCCGTATTGGTATATAAATGAATAATGATTATGATTTTATTATTCATATTAAAAGTTCAACTTTTAAAATATGCTTTGTAATATTATTTCACAATCATTCAAAAAAACGATTTATAAGTTTGCGATTGTTATAAAGTCAAGGATAAATACACAATGAGAAAATTTTGGTGAAAATCTACTCAAAATTTGTGATAAAACTTTTCTTCCACAAATTCAACCTGGAAATGATGTTTAGAGAATACATTATTTATGTAACTTCGATGATTACTTAACACTCACAAACAATTAAAGTGAGATTCAACATGAGATATTATTCATTTCACCCAAAATTATTTTTCTGCTCCAAAATAAATTTTAATGTTAATAATTAATACAAAATTTGCGTTAAAAACAGTTGATACAAATTTTGAGTGGACTTTTATAAATAATTTTTTACTGTGTATATGTCTTTTATTTATATGATATTTTTCAGTATTTGAACGAAAATGAGACCAAATCATTAGAAAACGTCAAGAAAAAACAAGTCAGAATATCGAATCAAATTTAAATTTTCTTGAGAAATAAATAAAAATCGAAACAAAATGGATAGTGAATAGTGAAGTGAATTAGACAGACAGAAAAGGAGTTATATTTGCAGTGAAAAAGTGAAAATTTAAATATTCATATTGGAAAAAAAATAATATTACACCATTTAAAATTCTATTATCTTATCTATCAAAGATCGTATGACTTATATCAATTATATTGTTGGGTTTATAAGAAAAATGTCTGTACAATATTCAACTTAGTGATTTGCAAATCTTAAACTTTACAAAAAAAAACAAATTAACAAATAAACAAGTAATATTTATGCCCTTGAAATTTATTGTCATTGATTATTCTTGATTAAATTTGAAATAAGTGTAATAACAATATTACATACGCATTTTGTTGAAGTATATGACAAACACTGACCAATCGAATTGCTGTCAATTATTAGTAATCTTTAAAAGCCATAATAGAAACAAATGAATTACAATTTTCGAATTAATTTCTGTGATGGTGTATGAAAATACTCAAATTATAATCTTATCTATTTAATATATAAAAAATGAAAATAATTTTCTCGAAACAACGAAGCACTAAAGAAACAATGAATATATCGAGTGATAGCCTATTACATAAAACTATAAAATAGGAAAGTGTTAAAATGTGCCGTGAAATATGTATATAATGTTATTTTTATGAATGTGGGTGTATATGGTACCTGATAAAAAATTATTCAATCTCCTGATCATCAGTATATCAAATTTGTTTGTGCGGGTAGAGTTTAAAGTTGAAGTGAAGATAGTGATAGATAATGGAAATAAATGACTTGGGGAAAATTTTCGACCAAGGCCAACGTCATAAAAAAAAAAAGGAGGTGATATTTTATGTTTTTTTTTTCCAACATAATTCATGATAGAATAATGGTGGTACGAGGTATGAATTTAATTCTTTTAGAATATTAATTTTTTTATTGTTATCATTATTAACATTTCTGAAGCAGTTTTCATGGTTAGACATTGACGATAATTTCGAATACCAGTACATGAATATTCAAAACAGTAAAAAAGTTTTAAAATTCTAAAAGTTAAACAGCTTAGATCAACGAAAATATTATCATTTTTGTTTGAAAATCTCTCGAAATTTGATGGTTATACTGAAGTTCAAATAAAGTTCCAAAAACCAATGTCTTTGTGAAAATATTTTTTGAAATGAGAAAAGTCAAAAAATTCGTTATATTTTGTGGCTTAAAAAAAAAATTAAATAAATGAATTCATTTAGAAATGGCACAAAAAATGGTTGATTTTCAAATTCCCGTTGACTGAATGCATCAACAAATTATTGTCAACATATATTTGATGCAATAAATCCAAAACCAAACAATAGAAAAGTGCCAACTCACTTATTGACACGTAGAAACAATGATGTTTGATACAACATAAACATTTCATACCGCAAATATCATTCTCATTCATAAGTGAAGATATTTTAGAGTAGAAAATATTGATGAGTTAGTTGTCTATTTAGTAGGTTATACGGATGAAGAAATACATAGTGCGCGTCCTGGGTACATGATGTATTAGTGTTGCTGGCACATCACTGACAACTCCATTATAGTCCTAAAACTCATTCCTCTCAACTTCTCCGTTATATAGTTTCATTTGTTTATCGATCAATGCTGTAGTTTCCGTAGTTAATATACAAATTGCTTACCACTGTTATTTTTTTTTTCATTACTAATCTTGAACTTTACGTTTAATGGTTGGAGAATACAAATTATACTTGTGTATTAAATAAATCTTATTACACAAATTTAATTTGTCAATAATGCAGTAAAAATAATTGGGTTTATAATCAAAATATCATCAAAATAATATTGATTTAAATAACGTCTACATGTGTGGTTAACATTTCATTAGAAAATCGATGGCGAACGAAAATTTAGAATAGAATTATTATTGTGAAGTGGAAAAACGCGTGTGGCACTCCGGGAGTGCCGGCAGAAGTGAAAACTTGAACATTAAGGTTGTGCATTTTTTAATATTTTGGAATAGTTAGGGAATAATTTCGGACGAATTGCTTTATTTATCAGTATTAAAGTACTATCATTTATGTGGTAAAATACAATATTCATTTATTGCGTTATCGTACACAAACATGACAATTTATATTACATTCAAAGTTTAACACTTCAGAACTATTACAATTACTTTTCATTAAAAATTTTATCTCTCAGAAAAATCAACTTTCATTCATAATTTCGACGACTCTTTCACCATCATCGTTACCAGCATCATCATCGCCAATCTCTAAAACTGATACAATAGGTTTATGGTAACTGAATTAAGAAACGAACAATTTTGATTCAAATCTATTTAAATGTCTAATAAAGACCGCATCAATAGTAGTTTTGTATTTCGTTGTGCTAAGATTGCGATCATTTGACATCGTTAAACCAAATTCATTATTTAAAAATTCAATTAATTGTGAATTTTTATCGTCTGCAAAATTTATGTTGAAATCTCCACTCAAAATCATTGGCGAATCATCAAAGCTTTTCCCAATTTTTTTTTTGAAGCAATGCAACCACAATAATGAACTGATTATCACCAGAGTGGCGACGACTTATACACATATCGCCGATATCAGAAACAGTAGCATTAAACATGCTGGTGTATTTCGCATGCACATCCATATTATTTGTGCAATAATGAACTGTGTTCATATTTTGATAAATAGCTACTCCTCCCGCTGGACGATTATTTCTTCTGAAACTCGCAGGCGCCACGCACTAGATGCTCCCATCACATCACTGCCGTGGATGCACGTAACAGGCTGTAGTACAAACACACACGCACACTCACACAAGCGCCCTGCGCCGCTTAAACGAAACAGCAGGAGCAACCAGCAGGTATACATTTTCGGCGCGCGACAGAAAGAGAGGGGGTTCCTCTCCTACGACGGCGGTCTATCCTCCCTACATTTTCTACCCATCTCAAAAAAAGTGCACAACGCCGCTAAAGAAGTTTTCACTTCAAAAAACTACATCGATAATTTGATGATGAAAATTGAAGTTCTATATTTTCGATGTAGGAAACGGATAGAAGTTTTATTGTGTCCCGAATGGCAAATGATACTTTTCAAACACACTGCAACTGATATATCTTTTATTATTAACTCTCGATACACAACTGTATACTGATAGAATTCTTACCGTTCATAAATGAGCGAGCAACAATTGTTGGTATCTAACTCATTGAAGCACGTGATTTTTGCCAGATAGAAAATATGAAAAAGTAAATTAGTAAATGCTTGGGTTTGTAAAAGAACGGCAGTACAACAACACTACTCTTCAGATTATTAATTTGACATTACTATACTCTGGAATACCTCTACTCTTCTTTCCCACCTCCACTTCCCAAATTCTTACTCCTGATTTTTCATATAATTCACGTGAAAAGTAGGAATCTGAAGAGTAGTGTTGTTGTACTGCCAAAAGAATAGTACACGATTTACCTCTTTCTCCACTACAGTTTTCAATACTCAAATTCCCAGATTTTCGGGTCCAGCTTTGGCTATAAAATAAGCAGCTCATACTCAGTGTATACATCCACCTTACTCGGTAAATATGCAGAAAATTATATGTAGTATTTGCTATCAGAAATAGAAAAAAGAAAAAAAATATCATGATTACTCTTATTCATTATTGATGCTGGTACCAAAAATCTGTTCAGTCAATCCTAATACTCCTTATAGCGTTACTGTGATATCACGAGCATCGGAAACATCGACGATTTTAGCCGTCCCAATTCACATGAATCCAATATTTCACATATTACTGATATCCAATAGAAAGTAAAAAAATTGTCATAGGAATTCCCAAGTCGAAATTTTGTTCCTACTTTAGACCTGCATATAGCTTGTTTTGTAAGAATTGAAGGTATTATTAAGGACGAGCCATTTAATTTTAGTCATTTTTAAAACCTTAAAAGTGGCGGATATTTCCATTTCTTCCACTTTAACGTATAAAAAAGGTATAACGAATTTTAACTTGCACCTTCTTGTATCAACATGGATGATAATAGAGATATGAAAAAGGAACAAGTTGGGAAAACTAAGGAGTTATTAAGCTTCAAATGAATATGAAGGATATGAAAGGTATTGGAAAGTCACCATTTAGGACTCACAAGGTACAATCGAGGTACAGTAAGGAGAATAAAGGTCTAATGTAAAAACAAAATTTCGACTCGGCCACCTATCCAGAAAATTTTTAATAAAGTACTACAAAAAGCTCGAGATATCATCCCCTTGAACCCTATGTTACTTTTTTTCAATGTCTCTGTTATAATGAAGTCAGCTAATAGCGTAGTGTTACAGCAAAGTCATCTTGTGCATGATCTGCAACTTTAAATATTATCGATCGATATGTGGAAATAGCGAATAAGTATGTGAGAGGGGAGAGGGAGAAGCGAGGTAGTTTTAAGTGTGCTATGCACTACCATCTCTTCGGTATGCATAGAAGACGGCACTATCACCATTTTGTTTCTCAATAGATTCAATCTCGTGAACAGTAAAATTTCTTTGAACGTTTCCGACTATCGCATATTACATTTCTGATTAGTTAATGGAAACTTTTATTCTTTTCACATACATTCATGAGCTATGTTTCATCTAGTGCCTGTTGACTAATTTTTTTCGTCATCATTTACAGATAAATATTTCATGTCATTCAATCAAATGACATGAATTAACATAACAGGTTTCATACTCGTGATAGAAAATTTTATTAATTTGTACCTTAGGGTGGGTTAAGAAAAATGACTAGTTTTTTTTTTATCTGAAACAGAAATATTGGTTTCTAGGCACCTTCAAAGAATATTCACCAAGTATGAGCTCTTAATATTAATAGGAAGAATTTGCTCATCATCGGTTTCCATTGTTACTCAAGTCTCATATTAAAAACATCGTATCTCATTATTAGTAAATTATTTAGTAAATTCTTTGTACATATTTTCGAAGGAAATTGAACGCTCTACAAAAAAGATCTCTTATACTTTTTCCATAAATCTAACCATTTAAAAGATATTCACGGTGAAAGTTTGAGAATTTTATCAAAAAAAAATTTTTTTTTTTTCTTAATTTTCTAACTTACTGGAAAGTGATTGTTATCAAATGAGAAATGCATATTTTTATAGGAAATTGAATGCTCTACAAGAAAGGTCTCTTATACTTTTTCCATAGAGACAGCCATTCTAAAGATATTCAAACCCAACGTTCCGAATGTATGAAATTTTAACTTTTCTGTTATTAATAATAGTACATTGTACTATTGTTAATACTATTATCTGGTATTAATAGTACAATGTACCCATTACCAGAATCAATTTAGTTTTATAGCAAAAAATTAAGGCTTTCATATCGAATTTTGAACGAGATGATGATCTAGTATTTGAAAACAGAATTTAGATAAAAGAATCTCGATCAACTTCGACGTACAAAAGCTACTTGAATAGGACGTGATGCTTTGCTATTGAAAATACTTTTTTTTTAGTATGGATATGCAATAAGGATATAGTGAATAGAGAAAAAAATAATGATTTTATTAGACACATGATGGATTAACAATTGACACAATTTTATTTTCAAATATATACATATATTCTATGGGTAGACTTTGAACTCTCTTCTGCTATTGGTCAAACTTTATTCCTCTACTGACAAATACAGAGGATCATGTGACCATCCTTTCTCACTCTGGAAGTTCAGTATTGGGGGAACAAAAACTTTGCGACGAACCTTTATTTATGGCATTTTTCTCGAAACTTACAGTCTCCATGTACGACACAAATGGACGTTCTGTATTTCAAAAAGTTCTTTTGATTTTGAAATGCTCTGTGCACAATAGGCCTACAAAGCAGGAGTGATAAATTTTTTCATGAAAATAGTGTGACAACGACATTTGTTAGGCCTGATCACATGATTCATTGAATCCTGACGAGTGCGGGTCGTCTGTCGCCTTGACGCTATTGCATCGCTCAAGGCCCGTACTCCCACAGCCTATTTTTTTTTATATAGTCATATTTGACGTGGTGCGAAAATAATATCCTGTCACAATTTCCAATATTGAAACATGGAATCCTATTTTTATAGAACGTTTTGAATTATTATAGTTTATTTATTCACCTTCAATTGTTGCCAGAAATCAAGTATTTTCAGATTATTATTTCAACAATTTACTTATGAATCCAATAATTGGTGAAACTTCCTTTATATACTTCCAGATCAAGAAAATATTTAGAATATAAGAAAAATGTGTCAGACAAACAATTCAGTCACGTCTGGGATTATAAGTACACACTTCTCGTATTTACTGTGATGTTGTTTCGTGATTCATCTCGGATTATTTTTTCCTGTCGTTTCATATCACTTTGAAAGCCTCAGAAAAATTATAATGCTGGTGTATTGATGAGAAATTTCTTTTATACAAAAGGATTGATTCAACAGTCATGTGATGATGACTAAAATAGTTCCCTAAAACCCATGACGAAATCAAGTGACTATTTTTGTTTTTATATGAAATGTAAAATTTAATCGAGTCAAGAGTCAATATAATTAGGGGAACGGCGACTAGTACGAGTTACTTAAAGAAAAACACATATTTTAAACTCTAATAAATAAAATAAAATCTATTTTTTGCGAATCAAATGACTCATAAACAAATTTCCTAGGATTGGTATTTCGGCATTTTGAAAAAATGGCGGGTAGTACGGGCCATACCAAATTGGGTAGGTATACAAATACAAAACGTTAATTATTGTTTTCTTAAAGTATAAAATTTTGTTTATCAATCAAAAATACAATTTTTTATTCATTTATTTTGCGATGGTCACAGTAGTAGTAAAACAAATCATGTGTTCTTCGTTTGTTAGAGCTCGAGAGGGTTCTGCAACAGAGGTAGCAGCATCTTCAACAGTTGTAGTTTGTTGATTTTCTATGTTGGTTACAACACTCCCCATAAAGTCTGTTAAAATATCTGAGTGAAAATATCGGGCCCATACTACCCGACAGACCTTGATCAATCAAACATGGAGTCAACAGAAATCGGCTAGGATAAGCGAAATTTCGCTATCACAGTGTATAGATCATTATACGAGCTAGAATTTGAAAGTAACACCATAAGATTACAACATAACTTTTGTAGAACAGATAGGCACTGAAAGTAACGCAAGACACCAGCCACATACTCAAAAATTAGAAATTATTTAATTACAGCGACAACTTGATAGCTACGTCAATCAAGTTTTAACACACGACTCGGTGATCTATGGCGTATATTCCAGTCACTTGTACTTCTACCATCTGGTGGCTTGTAGTACCCGCCGTGCCCCTGCTGTAGTTTGACACTGCAAAAAAAAAAATTAATTGTGGATTTGAAAACCCGTATAAGAAGTTTTATTTCCAGATATTTTCAAAGTGTGAAAATATACAGGTACACAAGACAAAAGAATTCTTGGGTAGCAAACGATTCTGAGCCGTCACGTTTGGAGAGAGAGCTAGTCAATGCGTCGCTATTCAAGCCAAGTTTGTTCGTGTGAGTATTACATCGGAATGTGCAATGGGTCAATATTAATCACTGTCCCATGAATACAAGGTGTGCATCGTGACGATATTACTTTTACGTTCCCAAACGTGACGGCTCAGTATCGGTTTCTACCCGATTTTTCTTATTCGTTCTTTTTTTTTTTATTCATTAAGAATTTCTTCAGAGTGTCTTGGCTCAAACTTTGAGTATCAAAAACTATTCAGTTGCCGATAATGACGCACATTAAATTACAATATTATGTAAATGTATGTAGTTTTTGTTTGAAAATTTCGTATTGTATTATTGAAAAAGTACTAATTATACATAATGAAAGAATTTTCAGTAAACGTATCAATCGAATGCTCAGTATATAAATTTTATACGATTGTTAACTTCATTCATTTGTTGTTAGTCTAACGAATTATCTTCAAAGGCGATCTGCTTAATTGATTTCCACTATTATGCAAGGAGTAGAGAGCTTTTTCCGGTCTAATTCAATTCTCCCGAAGTTGAAGTCACTACAGTATCGTCATCTCTTGATTTCAAGCATAAAATTGAGCGGTCTTCAAATAATATGTATATTAAAAAGGAAAAAATGTCCCTAATGTATGCAGAAAAGTTATGAAAATTTCGAGAGCAGTTCCTGAAATGCCGATTTGTCCACCTAATAATATGTAGACTGTGAATATATGTGCGTGCGTTTATGGTAGCTGATGCATGGTAGATGAAATACTCAAACAAGGATTAAAATATCTAATTAGGTACATGTTGATGAAAAATTCTCTGACTGTTGATTGCGATTGTACGTGCACGCGTGTTTCATGCTCGTTTTCGTGCAAACTTTCATATTCTCACGCACGTATGTAAATATGTATTCATATATTATGTAATGCACGTGCGATATATAAATGAAAATAAAGTTGATGGATGAGGTCACAAGGGAAATTCATAATATGTATTTTATATTGCATGAAGTACACGACTGAGAGAAATCAATTTCTTTGAAATTTTAATAAATAAATAAATATCATTAACCACTTATCATTGATACGATGAAGGGGAAGTATGTTTTTTGCGTGTCTGTGTTGGAATGATGTGCTTATCGATTTATTTCATGTATGGATGAAGCGTATTATTCAGGGCATTACTCTACTTAGCCTGACACACATTGATTAATCAGGTACTTGGTATTATCTTTGGTATAATAAAGAAAATAACTATCCAATGGAGATTTTTTCCTCTCATTATTGGCTGAATGAGAAATGGATGTATTAACTGAAGTTTTTTATTGTGCATGGAAAGTAAAAAAAAAAGAATTTAATTTTGCAATTCGTGATTTTTGGACGAGAAAATCATAAAAAGTTTCGCAGATTGAAGGATATAAAAAAAAAATTCCGAATTTATAGGTGGTTTTCAAGAGGTTGTAACTTGGAGGAAAATGGTTGTACAAAAAATTTAAAAAGAGAGAAATTATAACTTCAAGTGGCAAGTTTTTGGATCTGGACTTTGAAATTTTTTAGCTTAAGTGGTTTCTGAATTATCGTGTACGTCAATTTTATTCTGACGATATTTTTCTTGAAGATATTCGATTTTTATTTTGACTTTTGAAATAGTGTATGCATACACCGATGATGGTGATTGCAATTTATTACGGAAATTTAATTAAATATGAACTTGGTTTGACTACCTTTTACTGCTAGCCGGAAATGCCTAACCGACTCGATCTCCATTTGTACTAATTAACACACAAACAGTGCGATCAAGTTGGAGCACGCATGTTCTCTTTTACCCTTCTATTCATACATGTGTATAAAAATCAATAAGTTTAACGATTAAATACGTGAACATACAATGCTTGTGCACTGATATTCTCCTTAATAAAATACGCGTGTATGAAGTAAAAAAGTTCCCCCTTTGGGGATCTCAAGTCGGAATTTTTGTGCTACTTTAAACCTTATCATTTTCATTTGATGTGAGGTATTGTATTTCGTACAATTATTCAATCGACATTAAGATAATTTCATTTCATTCATCTTCAGACTTTCTGATAAACAAATAACTTTGAGAGAAATTCATTAAATTCGATATTTGATATTTTAAAAATCAAATTGAAGAAATTTGCTTATTTTTCCATTGGATTAATTTATCATTAAAATTCTTTCTGTTATTTTTATTATTCAATTGACAAGTCTTGCACATGTGTTATTGATCGTATTCGATTTTATACATTGAAGTGAGTTCGCCGTATTATATGTTCTCTTTAATCCAATCAATTGTCTACCATGCGTGAAATAAAATTTTATTCGTGACCATTTTGCAACTCATATTTCATGTGAAGACTGCAAAGAACTATATCAATTCAACGTACCGAAATTCTATTCATCAAAGCCCAAACGCAATATACTCAAAAATTATTTTGCTGTAAGCTAATAGATAAAAAAAAATACTCCCCCCTCCCGTGACTCCGATCCCGATAACAAATCCTTGACTTCTTTTCCTACAGGGGGATTCCGTGTGACTTTCCAAATGACCTACTGATCTCCTACAAAATATTACCCATCATTTCCTACCCTCTCCCCATTTTAAATGCATTACCCACCTTTCCCAAAGCGACGATTGCGGTGTACAATAGCAGAATCAATTCAGGGAAAATTATTGTGGAAAAAAAAGATAGAGCGATTGATATTCTTTAGTATCATCTGAATTAATAAAACGTCGCGTCGGGAAAATACACCAGAATAGTATAATGGAACATCGAACAATATATGATAAATTTATTGCTCAAGTGTGAAATAAATAGCGAAAGTTATTTGTAAGAGTTCACACTATTATTTTAAATTCAGCTTGGAAATTAAGTTAAATATCATGATTGTTTTCAAAATTTGTTTATAAAATGACTTCAATAATTCAATAAATAGTGTAACGAAAGCGAAATCTTGTTAGAGGGCCAACCGAATAGACGAAAGTATTTCGGTGATTTAAGTCGCATATGGAATATTGATTTTAGTCATTCGAATCTAAAATTGAAAATAAAATAATAATATACATGAGAAATATATACGAATATAAATTCCGCTACAATACCATCCGGATCGAAACGTCAATATGTATATAGTGTAGAGAAATTTTGTGGAAATAATTATATGAAAAAATATCCAAATGCGTAAAGACATTATTTTAATTTTCGCAAATGGACATTTATAATTTTGACGTTGATATTGACTTTTTTCTATATTTATGTAGTTATAATACGCATTTTAATACGTATGCTTGAACTAAAGTCTTACCCACACGATGTAATACTGACTATGCATTGTACATATTACTTTGAATTGACTAGACACTATAGAAACATGAACTAGTTTATTACATATGGAGAAAGATGTATAAAAAGAAAATTCTCATTTTGATGATAGAGTCGAACCGTCATTCGTGTCACACATCGGGGCTGTGAGTTCCGAGAAAAACACCACTAATAAAGATTCAAAGTGTGATTTCCCTTCAATTAGATTATTAGAATGAAATATTAACGCGGAGATAAGAACGCACGAGATATTATGAATATATTTCGCGGTGCGAAATAATTTATTCGGAGAAACGCGTTGCTGCTTAGGCGCGTAAATGATGGCGAATGGTGAAAAGGTCGTTTCGGACCTCACAAAATATACATATACTAGCGGACCCGAGTCCCGACAGACGTTGTCCTGTTGCGATTACAGTGCTGCCTGCCGGATCTAATGTAAACCATCCAAAAATCAACATCAAAGATAAATAAATAAATAAATTAAAAAAACATTTTCTATCGGATCAAATTGTGAATCAAAACCATTTACGAATCCAAACGTTTGAAAGGAGTTGGATGACATACAGACGGACAGAAGAATTATGTATATAATGAAAAAGAAGATACATATATTTGTCTGATTACTACTGAATATTCCCCTGAAATGAAATCGTTTTATTTAATATTTTTTATGATTATTCGGGTAGAATATTATGTCTTTTTTTAAATTCATTTCTTAATATTACGTGGCGAAAAATACAAAATAATTTTATCAGCTGCCCGAAAATAAACGCACTCGAATCATGCTCCAGAGCTTTCTTTCTTCTTAAAATTGAATCCATCAACATATAAGTTTAAAATGATTAATAATAAAAGTCCAACTTCATTTTCACATTTCGATATTCAGAGATTTCTGCAGTAACGCTCTCATAATTACCACTGAATTCAGAATATTCATCCTACTTTCAGCCTCTAATTCCTCCAATGTAGAGCAGTTGAATGTAGAAAAGTGGGCGTCAACACAACGTTGCTTACAATATGACTTTGCTCGACCTTTCGTCGTCAAATGATTGTATATTGTACGCATATATACGTATATGTATATTTATATATACTTACTTGTATTTATATTTATATACGGTGGATTATATATAGTTTACAGAGAATTACGCTGGTAGAGTAATCAGGGTTCTTTATTTTTATGAAGACTGAGTAGACAATATTAAGAGGATTTTACTCACTGGACACAAGTTCGTTCCCTGTGGAAAAATGTCGTACTTTATTCGTCTTTTCCAACTTTTTTATTTTCTTTCGTCTAGCATCTATGTAACTTTGATTTATTTTCAATCAGTGAGTGAACTAATATTCTTGATTTCAACAAATTTCCATCCGCTTTTGTTTATAATCTCCAAGTTTTCAAAAATATAGATCAGTTTTGGGAAAATAAAGTTTCAAAAGACTTTTCACTAATAAACGTAACTGCATTCGAAGATTTATTCGTGAAAATTGAATCTTTAATTTTCCTAGTCCAAATCAACCATTGAATCAATAATATACCATGAAAACTGCTCAAGATATGTCATTAGTTTTCATATCATTTCACTGATCGAAATTTTTCTGAAAAATGCTTACAGATCACAACATGAGTAGTCCATGATTAGGAAAAATGACATTAATGAATACAGTGCACAAAAAAAATATGGAACAGTGACATTGTGGAGTTTATAAAATAACTAAAACCTAAAATTCAAAGTGTTATTCGGATTGGCAATAGTGATGAATGAATTTCATATAAAATCAGACGAAAAAAAAAAAAAAAAAAAAAAAAAAAACAAAAGTTTTGTGAGTGAACTTGATCTTCCTGTGCATATCATTGGATCTTATTTTACTTTTAATTAATTCCAATCTTAAACTATGTTGTCTCGGAATGTACATCGAGACAAATATCATCTGTATCAGCAGCAGAAACAGCAATGGTTGCAGCTAAAAATGGCAATTGAGTGATAGTGTATATGTATTAAAAAAATCATCAGAAATATTTAAAATGGAGGCGGCCAGATTAAGCGGTTTGGGAGCACCAAGTCCTGACACGGAGCACGGACCAAACGTTGCTAACTATACGAGTGGCGGTTTGACTGGTGACGGAAATGTTGATTATATAATTAGCGACTACATGGAAAGACTTGGAGAACGTCTGAACATATTGGAAACTGAGCTGAAATATGCATGGAGTGCACTGGATTTGCTTAGTCAAGAATACATAAAAATGTGGGAGCGTTTAGAGAAGCTGGAGGGTCTCCTATATGAGCAACAAACTGTTATTAGTCAATTGATTGAATTTTATACAAGTAGCGGTGGTAGAGGTATTGGCATCGGTGGTAGCTGCAGCGGTGTCAACAATACTCATGATGAAAATGAGGGCAGTATCATTGAGTCTGCAATTGGCAGTCAGCGCGGTTCAGTTGGTGAATTGGACGCGATTGCGAAAAGTTTAGGTCCGTCAATGGGCATTGAAGAAACAAGTGTGTTAAGAGAAAAATTGGCACAACAAGAATATGCTCGAATGCACAATAGAAATTTAGAAACATTGGAAACCCTAGAAGAAGAAGAAAATGCACCAGATGAAGCATTTTATCGCAGTTTGAACAATGCCTATCGCGAGGATTTAATTTGCGGCGATACGTCGCGACCAACGTCACAGTTAGGGATGATATGGGAAGAAGCGGAAGATATCGAAGATTCAAATGGTAAAAAAGGCATGGAAAGTGGTGGGATGTTTGTTGATGAATGCAGCTCGAAGGATAAAGATGGTAATGATGGGGCATCAGAACAACAGCAGCAACCACAAGAACAAGAAGAACAACAACAGCAGCAAACAAATGAAGATTTGCTTGATAATAGAATTGAAAAGAAAAAATACCAAGAAATTGATACGAACGCTGATGAAGAAGGGGAAATATTCAGTGCAGCAGATTACAAGAGTTACCGAGGCAACACACCATGTGTGAGCGAACAAGACTTAGTACAATTATCAAAGCTTAGTTCGCTGGACCAAGTTGCACTTGAAAAACTACACGAGCTAGATAAACTAACCAGTAAGTTGCAAAAAGACTCTCAAGACCTTATTGAACTGAATTCTCGTCTGATGGATTCGCCGAAAGGGCAATATAACACAGAAGCGGAAGCTAAATTAGCAGAAGAAGCTAGTAATATAGATGAACAGTTGCGAAAAATTTATGCTGAAACTGATGTTGACAATTGGACTTATTCAAAGAGTCCAGGATCAACTGGCAGATCAATATCTAGAGTGAGCACTGACTCCGGTTTAGCTACAGATGGTGATTTCACCACTCGATCTATATCTCCAAGACTGAACAATACCCCAAAGAGCCATCTAGACTCACTCACTTTGACCTATACGCCGCCCAGATTAAGTTATACGACATCATTATTGGAGAAAAGTCCCGAAACTGTAGTTCCACTACCAATCGATCCAGGAAATTTTGCTAAAGGTTACGCAGAAAATAAAGAACTCACAGATTTAATGGCAGATAGTTTCGTAGCAGTAACGTGCGCTTCACCGACTATTTTCAATAGTACAGCTGACAAGTTACCATCACCTACATTGTCAGCAGGTAGTGTTCATAGTATACGCAGCACTCCAAGTATGAGAACTCGTCGTGATGGTTACTTTGGTAGCGCAGCAAGACTGAATTTTGAATTTCCTGAAAGCAGAACACCACCCAGTCCATCTCCAAGTTCACCACCACCGCCTGCTCCAAGAGACTCAAGCGACGCTTTTATTATGACGAGTAACGTTCATCAGCATGAAAATGCAGTTAAACACAGTCAATCTCCAACTTTTCTCAGGAGCTCTGAAAAATCAGCAACAATGGAACAAGGAAGACTGAGTCCTCGTGCACCACATTCGCCTAAATCACCAAAGATATCGCCTAAACACGTGGTCAAGTCGACAAATATAATTGTTGCAGCGAAATCCGACTCAGGTTTATCCTCAATGAGCGGTTGGAGCAGTTTAGATAAGTCTCCAAGCTCACCAAAAAGTTCAATGGCTAAAATTATTACGTCGTATTCAATGGAACACTCTAAATCGAATTTAGCCACTGGAAATCAATCTTTAAGACCAGTAAGTCCTATTCCTCCACTTCCAGAAGTTCCGACTACTGTCGCCGCGGTACCAATTGTGGGACATGAACCACTCTATGATACTCCAGAAGGCCGCGACGCCTTTGGAAATATTTCATCAGTAGTATCTACTAATAACCCTTATTCCTCAACCACAGTGAATCATATATCTGCCTATTCATCAGTCAAATCGCCAGCTTCCAAAGAAGACTATATATTTGTGCCACCACCTACACCTAGTCCAGCGACCTGTCAGAGTCCGAAAAAACGTAGTCGTACACACAATCTTCAACATACTTATGATTCAGTAACTCCTGGGACAATAGACTGTTCATATCGACCCGACCAACCAGCAATTTATTCTGTTGCCGGTAGCAACCGCCAAAATGTCATTACGGGAGTGTACACTAGTAGCCCAAGTACAATTGCTAGTCGTTCATATGGGCCCCGAATCGCAAATACTGATCAATTTTACAGCGAGGATTCTGATCAATACGGTAACTATCAAGAAGCTTTTAATTCTCTCCAATTCGGTGAGCCGTCTCTTCAGGGTTATTCGCATGTACGTAAACCTACAAAAGCGTTATCATATGGTGAAGGAATAACAAACCACGAGGGCTATAAAGTCGTCATGTACAGAAACATGTTTCCAACTGGTAATATTACTGATGCTTTATCATATTACCCAACGTCAGCGAACCTCCCACGAACTGAACCAAGTGATAGTGCCTGGATCAATACAAATGAGTCACAAATACCTCATGACTCAACATCTTCGAGTATAAGATCACTAACATCCGATGGCAGTTATGCTCAAAGTCCATACAATGATAGGAGATATGCACAACCACCAGCTTATCAAGCCCATCAATATCATCACTCGTATACTCCCCAAACTTATCAACAGCAATATCAACCATATAATTCACGATTAGCTGGTACGGAGAGTACGCAAATACCTGATGGTTATCAACGTCAATGGCAAAGAGAACATCAGCATACAAGGGAGGATTCAGATAGCAACGGACCTACTTGTGCCCCATCCCAAACTCAACAGGGGAATTATTACGATGCATCTAGTGTTATTGTTTCACAATCAGGATACATCAGTATTTCATCCGATATTAAAGATCATGAAGAGGTTAAAGTATCAAAAAAAGTGCGCCGAGGTGCATCATTAAAAAATGCAATGAGTTCTATGAGTCACTGGTTGCCCGATCTTCATCTCACTAAGAGACACAGAAGTCAATCGCTTCCTGGAGGCGTTCGTCGTGACGATATGGATGAAACCGAAATTACTAATTCACAGTCACCCCCATCAACTGATGTTTCAACAACTGGGCGATTTCGCGGACGACCTCAAGCTACAAGAAAAAAGAAAAAGCACACGTTGGTGTCAACGGTATCAGGAATATTACAAAAAGCTAAGCGTCGCAACCATCATTCACAATCGATGTCAGATCCAGAGCAATCCGAAACAGAATGGAGTAGTGGACGACAAAGTGGATTATCTGAGGACGAGGATAGTGTAATGTCAGATGTCAACCAAGAACCGCCATTTTTTGCGAAAGTACGTGCGAGTCAAAAGAGACGAGGACCACCTCCGGGAGTGTCACCACAACAACAGCAGCAACAACAGCAACTCCAGTCACCTCAGCAGATTGTATCACGCGGATATTCCCACCAGCAGCCCTCACAGCTACAGCAACAGCAATTGCAACAGCAACAGCAATTACAACAGCAACAGCAACAACAAAAAGATTATTTCCAACAACAATATATTCACGAACAACAGGCGGCTTTGCAACACCAAATCCAGCAGCACCAGGAACTTCTCCAACAACAAGTTAATCAAGACAATTGGAAAGACCGAGAAGCTCGTGTAATGCACGATAGCAGTGAGCAAGATCTCTCCGATAATGTAGTCAATACTGAAGATGGTCATGATGGATCAGGTAAAAGTACAGGTTCTGGTTCAGGTGGTTCAACGTCCATGTTTCCAACCGTCGGTGACATCAAACGTTCAACTGGAAGTTCTGATGAGGCGCCAAATGAAAAAGCTCCAAAATTACCATCCATGTCATTGATGGGCGGCGCAAGTATGGAGTTCGCTGTGTCTCGAGCATTAGGCAAGTATCGACAGCGTCAATCATCAACAGTATCGGATGATCAACCAACAACTGATGATAATTGTAGTGATAAAAAATCAGAAGACGGACAATTGCAAAGCGAACCAAAAGAAGAATTGGCATTGGATGAAGTGGACGCTGATAATCAAGGAAAAAACGAAAAAATATCCAGTGCAAAACCTCCGGAGTTGGTAACAAGCCTATCTGAAGAAGCACCAGTGTCGGAAGGGAGCCCATCCGCTTCCAGCACTCGGGGTTTTGGTTTCATGAGTAATAGCAGCAGTAGATTTTTACCTAGGCATCAACAATCATTGGAGATACCATGGGCTGGATCAAGAAGTGGCGATGGCGATGAGGATAACAGAAGTACCCATTCATACCGTAGTACATCGCGAGTATCTTCTAGACGACAAAGTACTGAAGATTCAATTGATTCTGAAGACGAATGGTACTGCTATGAATTACGAAAATTGGAAGAATTAGAGAGGCAGTCCCAAATTGAAATTGAAATGGGTGAAGTTTTAGTTGAAGAACCTGAAGAATCAGAGCCTTATCAACCAACTGAGGACGTGAAAGAAAGAATGTCATTTGTTCTTCGAGAACTAAAGTTGAAGGCGGTGCCTGTTGACGATAATGATAAGCGAGAGCACCGTCGGATGAACGGTGCAATGCCAATTACAAAAGAAAGACAAATAATAGATGATGGTAAACCGATTCCAAAGAAAAAAACAGCTGACACCGTGGCAACTGTTTTTGCTCGGGTAACTGATTATCATACATGGGCTCATGAGGAAGAAGCTCGTCGAGAAGAGAGAGTGGCATTATTACCCATGGATGAAGGCTCGTCAGGGGAGACGTCGGGTCCCGACAGTCCAGTCCACTCGATGGATGAGCTTGAAGAGGATTTAGATCTTCGCAAAGACTTGGAGGAACAGTCACGCAGGAGCTCAAGTGGTTCAACAATGCGTCGATGCGAGGGTGAAAAAATTCAACATGGCTCTGATTCATTATCGCGTGAGGGAAGTGTAAGTGTTCCACCAAGTGAAGTATCCGTTAGTATTCCGGGCGCATGGGACTCAGAGAGTGCAGTTCTTGATGGTGATCGAGATGGCGCTGGTAGTGCAGAAACCACCACTGCCACGTTGAGTTTGCCGAAAATTAAAATTGATTCATCATCATGCGGCAGCTCTGATACTACTTTAAAGGAGGGTCAGGTGAGTCCTGGTCTACCTGGTTCTAAATGGAAATTGCTCAAAGCTTTGAAGGAACGCAAAGCCGAAGAAAAACTCAAAGAGGTTGAAGATGCAACTGCAAAGGAGAATTCAGTTCCTCCGCCACCTGCGTCTGTGAGTATTATGATTAAGTGAGGGCACGAAAATCTCTGTAAAGTGTATTCACGATTTGGCTCGTGGTCGTGGAATAATTCCGAAGTATAAACAATTTAATTTCGTGATCAGTCCTGAATACACTTAGCAGACGAAAAATCGATCTCATTTTAAAAAATACCTTGAATGTATCAAGACATATAATTATGGATATTTGTTATGCGAAAATCCAAACATCTATGAAGTCAATATTAAGAATCAACAAATCTTATAGTCATGTGATTTAAATGGCAATTCACCTCTTCACTAGTTGATGAAAAATAAGTCAATTCAATTGAATTAAGGTGGATGTGAAACATAGTTTTAAGAGACAAATCTGAGATCATAAGGGTTGAAAAAATTATACGTATGCCTGAATGCATAGAAAATAATTCTGTAATTTAAATGACTCGTATAATACAAAATGTTAAAAAGCACAATATCATGTGTGCAGCTTATATTTAATGGATGAAAAATTATGAGCTTGCGCTTTTGAACTACTCTAGAATATTTAAGCTTTATTATTCACATACATCGAAATCGTCTGTGGCTACAAAACGGTGGCGAAAAAGCCACCATAAAATTCCATTGTTCTCGATCATGAGTTCTAATTTTAATTTATAGTTTCCATGGAAAATTCCCCAGACTTTATGCTCTTATGGAAAAATATCCAATTTCGCCATTTCGTCTTTAATTACTAGTACTCTTATAACATAGTTAGTGAAACAATTATAACCTGATGTTCAAAGTTGATTGTCGCAACATAACGTAAAACTTGCACCGATGTTTGTCGTATTATTTATTGCATTTATGAGTATTGGATAATAGTGAACTAGAAGTATGCTTATGGTTTGGAAACACAAGAAATCCTCGCGAAAATTACACAATTTGCTAATTGCATAGTCAAAGGATAATATTGCGGAATACCGAAAAATTCACGTGTTTTTTAATTTTCACTTTTTCCTTATCATTTAGTAACAGAATTCTGCTGATAAATAAAGGATTATTTTTCTTCCGTGTGATAAATTAGAAATTACTAAAAACATAAAATGTGTTGCTGTTCACTCAAATGAAAATTATAAAAAAAAAACGGTACAGTTCAAGAAATTTTTAGATGACCATGATTTGTTAGTTGAAAATAGTCTTCCGAATTATATGAAAAAACTTTGTTATAGTTTTTTGGAAAGAAATTTATTATTTATATAAATGACAAATTGTTATAGCAGAGTATATATGTCGCATTGCTATCTTTGATGTTAATATATCATTTGGAAGATAATTTACTCAACTTTTTTTATTGATATTTTGAAATAATTATACGAGATTAACGTTATTAGTAACCCTCCTGAAGAAATCAAATTTTAATGTGACATATTTGAGTGAAATATGCAATAATAAAAAGCTTTGTTGCATAAATTTACCTAAGTCAAAAATTATAAAAACACACAAGAACTAAATAGAAGGAATTGAAAAAATGAAAAGATTAATTTCACGTCAGTGACAATGATGAGAGGCGCATGGAGAGTTTTTCCGAAAATTGTTTTTTCGTCTTCCATGTTCAATGCTAAATAATAACTATTCATCATCGAAATTTGATATTTTCCGTCATAACAAAATCATAAAATTATTTATTATCATTTCATTCCATGTCTTGAGTAACAAAACGATAATTCGCATTTTTATATTGCACTAAATATTATTATTGAGAATAAAAAATAAGCATCAAAATATCATTCATGTTCAGAAAAAAAAAATTTATTATTTATATCCAAGAAAATGTTATACGAAACAATATACTTGAACTGATCAGATTAAAAAAAAAAACCATTAACGAATTTATCGGTCAATCAATGAGAAACGAATAAAATAAATAATTATGAAAAAAATATTAGACGTTTCAAAAGCCATTTCTCACTTTTATAATGACACACAACTTTCATGTCTACAGTAATTTACACGTATTTCCAACAAGATAAAAAAAGACTTGCGATTTCCAAATTTATTATTTATGATATTAAATAAATAAATATCGTTGACATAATGATATAATCAGATATATTCATACAATGTAATCATAGCTTCGTATGCGATAATGTCGTGCGTAAATTTTATCGTTAATGGGAAAAACAATTTACAATTTCTAAAATTTCTTTATATATACCAAACAAAAAACAATTTTCTATTTCATATATTATACTTACAGCGTGACATTTGATATGATACCTTACTATAATACACTGCAGATTCGAAATATGTCAAGATTTTAATGCACAGGGAATAAAAATATGAATTGAAAAAATTGCCATACACATATGTATCCTAATGTATTAAAATATAAAAAATTAGTTATATTATCACGCGTGCGCAATGATTGTTGAGAATATAACGAGATAAATATTTAGAATACTAACCCTTTCATCCTAGTGCTTTTCAATATCAATACGTATATTCAATAGTAATTGAATTTTAATAATGGAAGCTGAATACAAAGAAAATAAATGGGATTTATTTACAATTGATAGGATAAAAAATACTATTATTGAATTTAATTAAATATCATATACAAATATCATTAGTCTCATACCGCACACGATGATATTCCCTGAAAGATCATTATATTTCTAATTACGTTCTTCCTCTTTGTTAATAATCTATAATTCATTCCCACATTGAATCAGAAACACGAAATAAACAAATGATGCATTACAATAAAAAAAAAAAAAAAACAAAGTAATATTATCAGGAAAAATATACATCAAACAAATAAACAATGAAAATGAAGTAAATGATAATATATCCTAACTAATAGAGAGCAAAGTCATCATGATGATTTGAATGTTGAGCACTAGATGGCATACAAACGCAAGTAAGCTCATCATTGGTGTACTCTGAATACCTTAAAAGATTACAATAGAGAAATTTGTAATGGGATAGTACTAGTAATAATCCAGGACGTAGCGAATGAATTATATTTTTTGTGATTGATTAATATTCAATAATTAGCAAGATGATCGTTAGTCGCTACATCGAGGTGAAGTCAGAGGGAATTATATGAGTCATGCATATGAAGTATATTAAAAATGTTTAAAAATAAAGTCAATTTATACTTTATGAACTTTGTGCAGCCGAATTTTAATACTTTTCAAATAATAAAAAATATAGTCTGCTGTATATTTATCACACCCATTAAATGAAAATTCCTTATTCACAACATGAAGTGATATAACTTATATTAAATTAATATAATACTTATTAAAAATTGGAATATAGAGTAATTTTTTTGTTGACATTAATAAAAATCAGCTGGATATTTGTGACTGTGATAAATACAACTGATATTTTTTATTATTCGAAAAGTCTGATAAGGAATACTAGTTATTTTTGTATGATAGATACTTATGTTTTAGTTATTATATTTAATAATATTAGTAATGTTATGAAATAATATTTCAAACTCCTGTTTCAGTTTCGTTATTTTTCAGGAATAAATTTATAATAAATATGATTATCAATTGAAATAAATAACATGCGTCCGTGAAGTAAAAAAGTGTACAGAAAAGTATCATTTTAGGGACTCTATTTAGTCCCTAAAACTTTGTTTTTTGAGGAACTCGCCTAAAAAATATTTTTAAACAACTTTCACATGCTGTTACCTTTAAGTTCACCACACCTGGAGTAGCTAACGATCAGATCTCTCATTTATTAGGGGAAAACTATTATTATTATGAATTTTAGTTGGTATATACATGAAATGACTCATTCAAATGCAACGCTACCTCCCGGACTATAATAATCTTGAGCTGATCGCTATTATTCGGAATCATGAAGCGCGTTTCTAGGGTATTAATGGTAGCCACTAGCAACATGTCAGCCCTTATGTATACCTATAAACATATATTACATAGGTGAATATCATATACATACGTGTATGTGAATGCAGAGATGAAAATTTGAGAAACCACTTTAGAGTACTGGAATTTATTTTACTGCCTTGGTCAAATGTATAATATAATAAATAACGCTGCAACTTTCTATTTACGTAAAACTTTATTTGATGTAGTCTACAACTACTGATGCATGAACGAATAAAGTAAATTATAACGAAAAATAAACAAATTTATGGAAAGCCGCCTTAAAGTTTCAAGAATTTTCTGAAATCTATTCGAATGAAAAGTAATTTTAATATCCTAAAAATAATGAAAAAATTCAAAATGAAATATTTGGCTTGTTATAAAATAACTTTTGCGATCATTTTTTTTTTCCTTTCATGAATTTCTTGTATGGATTTTCCGAATCTATCCATGTGCGATGGAGTCAAAGAAAAAAAATATTATAGTACACAATCGAAAGGAAAAAATTCATAAAATTTTATTATTGCATAAATTTCATATGAATTTTTTTGGCTTTTTACATAACTCCAGTATGATTGTAATTGTATATGCATAAAAATACCACATATTTATATATTATTATGAAATTTCCCTTCTTAGTAGTTGCAGGATCTAAATCGAAATTAAAATAATACATGGAAAATATTAAGTTTACAATACAAAAATTCATAGAAACAAATTTTTGTGTGGCTGAATTTTTCCAGATCCATATGTACCAAGTCCTTTTTGTCTGCTTATTATAAAATAACATCATGTCGTCATTTACACTATCATATCATCACAATATCATGTAGAATTTGATCAAATACGAATATCACAAATAATAAAATAAAATAAAAATAACAAGAGCATAGTGAATCATTAATATTTATAATCATGACATATACAAAATTCAATGCAGATATATAAAATAAGTAGTCCACTTTGTTATTGTAGTTTGCTCCTGAGGTTGATAAACATATAATAATTAATGCACATCTCAAAATATCCAATCAAGAATTAATCAAGATCATTGACAAAATATCGCTATTATATAATATAGAAATCTTTCGAAATACACGCAGAGACAGACATACTTGTGTGCTATTATATAAATAGATATGATATAATATGATATAATATGTAGCGATCATAATCATTAGGCTTAATTATCAGCAAGAAAAAAGAGTTAATAAATAAATAAATGAATAAGAGACAGATACACTGATTACAAAATGAACAAAATTCGACGTAGGATATTCATTTTTTCGTACAATTATTATGTATTTTATAAATAAAAAAATAAGGTGAAAGGGTAAATTCAGTTGTGATGTAAATTTTTATCACATTCAAATAATTCTGGTTTGTTTATGAGCCTGTGAAATTTATAAAAGGGCCTATATATTGATTACATTTTTCTTAAATATACATTTACTAATATTGTTCTTGTTATGTATTGATTTGTTAATTGGAGCTTTCCAATATTTTTTGAACTCTAAAATGAGTTATTCTGAAATATATAAAAGAATGAAATTGAGGTAATGCAGAGTACATGAAGTGAATAGTATACTTAATGATGGAAAATTTATTGTATATGCTTCCCGAAATGAGAAAAAAAACATCAAAGACCTAATCTAAAAATTTATTTTCACTTGTTACACTATCAATAAGTTTAATATTTTATACGCTCTATGGTAAACGAATCAACGAGGAATTGTACGTTATATTTATGTATATTAGTCGAAAAAAAATGAAGGCAATGTTTATAATCTTTCCTTCATTAATTTCAACTAATAATTATTTCACGAAAACACAAAAAACAATTTTGTATAAAATTCTACTCAAAATTTGTGTTGGAATTTTTTTGTACAATTTTTACTCGAAAATTCAATACTTGCATAAATTTAAAAAATGTGTTGATATAAAATTAATGTAGTTTGACAGACAAAAATTTTGCATTATAATAAACATATATTATTATTCATTTTACACAAACAATTTTTCTGCTTCAACGCAAATTATTGTGTTAAAATTCGATACAAAATTTGAATTAAAAACAGTTATCACAGATTTTAAGTCGACTTTTACACAGAATTTTTTATTGTGTATATACTTTTGAAATTTACTAAAAACAAGAAACAAATAATGCAAATGAGAATTATGAAAATATGATGTTCCACAATAGGATAATTGAATCATATAAAAACAAGAAATGAAGAGGGAATTAAAAGAGAGCGATATAGAACAAGAAAATGAAAACAAAGGGAATGTAAAGTAGTAAATACGATGGCTGTGGGGACAAAATAAATATCAGAACTAAAGTTGTGAACAATCCAAATCGTACATGTGTATATATAGAGGCATGTATGAATGTATATGTGTATATGAGTGTGTGCGAATATTCAAAAGTGAGCAAAGCTACATGAACAATGCTAGGAACAATCGGAAAATTCAAAAAGAAAAAATTTCAATTTAAAATAATTTATTGAGCCTCAAGGTAATCATGAACAGTTGATGTGGAAAATATATAGAGCAGGTCTATTCCCTTTTTTTGACTTTTCCATCAATTTACGTATGAAATTATGTGAAAAACATTAATTTGATAATGTCAAATTAGTATTTACTTCCGAAATATTGCTAACTTGTCGAAATATGCAAGTATTTATCAATGGCTTACAAGAGTTTCATTTCAGATTTTGGAATGGAATTCTTCGAGATATATTCAGCTGATGATGAAGCAAATGTTAGTCTATTTCATTTGTTTATAATTATATCAATGATCAGAAATTATTAATTATATTCAAAAATGTTTTTCATATAGTTACGTACATACTAGAGTGTGCCATTTTTAGGCAACTTTTTTTTTTAACAAAAAAACAGGCTGAAAATTTACTGGACATTGAAAAAAAAAAAGCCTGTTTGAAGCAGAGCTTTTAAATTTGATATTTATAGGTTTCTTATCGTAATTTTCGTTTTTCCATTTAAATAACATTGGAAAAAAAAATTTTTTTCTTTGGATTTTTGTAGCTCGACATTTGCACAACATAGAGATGAGCTCATAGCATATTCTTGTGGGGAATCGAACGCTCTACCAAAAAGGTCTCTTACACTTTTTTCATAGGGACAACCAATCTAAAGATATTCAAACCCAAAGTTCCAAATGTATGAAATTTTACTTTCATGTTAATTAAATCGATACTAATCACTTTATTATTGTCTTAAAAATTATTTTTAGTCAGAATACTGGTTTTAGTGTGCTAATATTTTCGTAAAGTTAAAAAAAAAATACTCCCGTGTCAGATATTTTTTTTTAATAATTATAATAAAATAAAAATATTAATATTAATATTGTATTAACATAAGTTATAAATAATTTTTTTTATGGTAAATAAAATAATGTTAAGTGAATTTTATTATTATTTCAAAGCAATATCAATTATGCTGTCTAAACAAAATTAAGCAATGTAACTATAATTATTGAAGTGTTTTTTTATTACAATAATAAAGTGATTAGTACTAATTTAATAACAAAAAAGTCAAAATTTTATACATTTGGAACTTTGGGTTTGAATATCTTTAAAATGGCTGTCTCTACAAAAAAATTGTAAGAGACCTTTTTTGTAGAGCGTTCAATTCCCTATAGAAATATGCTATAGACTCATCTCTCTGATTTTCAAATGCCGATCTACAAAAATTCAAAGAAAAAAAAAAATTTTCCCACGTTATTTAAAAGGAAAAACGAAAATTACGATGAGAAACCTCTAAATATTAAAATTAAGAGCTCCGCTTCAAACAGGCTTTTATTTTTACTGTCCTGTAAATTTTCAGCCTGTTTTTTTTGATAGAAAAAAAATGGCACACCCTAATACATACATACAGTGAATTGATAGGAAAATTTCTTATACATTGAAAAATTCTTCATTCACCAAAATATTTATATTGCTACTGTATTTGCAATATATTTCAATCTCATTAATCTAGAGTTTCATGCCATTTTTTCAAAATATACTTCATATAATAAGCTTTCGTAATCTTTATTCCGTCCGTGATGAATTTACCACACATTGAAATTTTTTTTAGTTTTCTTAACAAACTATCAAATGAAATTCATTCATTCAGTAAAATCCATTTCATTGAATTTATTAATAATTTTCTATTTCTTGTTGACTGAAAGAAAAAAAAATTTATCTGAAAGTTTTTAATCCACAACTTTGCTTCAAAGGGAATCGTTTTTGCCAGCTGATTTATTTCGCAATATAACTGCAACGAATTGGTTTTTTATATCATGTTTATAATTTAAAATTTGATGAAATATGAAATTCATTTTGTTTATTTGTTTAGAAACCAAACATACGTTTAGTTTCTCAACTAGTAGGTTTTATCCGTAATTATATCCACATTTTATTCTTTACCTACATGTGTGTATATGCGTAAGGATGATACCTTTTGGGTTGAATGATAATTTTTAAGCTGGATTTTTCCGCATTCTAATTTTTTTATTGTTATATCTGATATATAAAACCTAAAACAAATATCAGAAAATATGAGAGAAATCATTAAGACAACGAGCTAAAGCATATTGTAATCGTACATCCAATGAAACAACATCAATGGAATTCAATTTAATTCAACTCTCAATAATTGATTTTTATATTTGCCATTTGTCATTTGTTTGCCATATGTATTTGTAAATTTTAAACATGATGTTGTCTCGATGGATGAAAAATATATCATTTAATAATGTCGAATATTGTTGTATACTTTTATATTAATATTATAAAATAAAATTAATCTATCGTCATTCATATTGTAATGAGCACAAAAAAAAATACGTATATTGTCCGTTTTTTTATTTTAAAAATTGTTATTTAACTTATTTTCTAATAAACTTATTTTTTTGTTTATTAGAATGGAAGTGGAGCAGGTGGCGAGTCTGGTGGTAGAGCCAACGGGTAAGTGTATTCAAAATTCATTTTATATCAATAGAAAACCAAGACTTTAGAAAAATAAAATTACTTCCTTTTTTGTACGAAAATTGAACGACTATTTTCAAATCCTCTCAATAGAATTTATCACATTTTCACCTTGTCCGAATAAAAATAGAAAAGTGAAAAAAGACCGTGAGAAACTAGGAAGGTTCAACGACTGAAAGTGACATAAGTACAAATGGGAAATCCGGAATCGACAGCTAGCAACGAAGAAATAATAGCGAAGGATTTTCTGCGACACTTCTTTCACAACATTATCAAACATTATAGAAAGATTACAGACTAATCTGATCGATACTTCCATTCTATCTTCTCTATTTACCTCTACCGATGACTACCTAATTATTCAGTTCACACTAATAAAAATTTTAAATTAGATATATCAATATTTCATAGAAACAAAATATTACCATAAAGGTTTAAGAGTGATTTCATGAATCTGATCCTGCAGGAATAGTTGCCATAGTTAATTTCAAAGGACATCACAGTATTTATGAATGGACGAAGTGATAACATTATCATTTGGTAGACAGATCGCATTCCAGATTAAAAAATCACTGCCCGAGTCGAAATTTTGTTCCTACATTAAACCTTTATTTTCTATAATTTATTTATTTATTTTTTTTTTCAAAAAGCCCACTGAAAAATACCTTTAAGGAGGTGTAAAAAGATGCCTGTTAAAACCGGAGCTCTTGATATTAATATTAGGAGGTCCTTCATCGTGAATTTTTATTTCATATTTAAATAACATGGAAAAATTTGTGTTTTTATCGTTAGAATTTTGTAGCTTACGAACCAATGAACGGATTCAAATGATCAATTAATATTTTTATAGGAAATTGAACGCTCTACAAGAAAGGTCTCTTGTGGTTAATCGATTACTCTAACCATTTAGAAGATATTCGCATTCGAATCCCTGCGTACTGATTTTAATAGTTTTTTAATAAATTATTCAAATTTATCCATTCAAGTCATGAATGCGAATATCTTCTAAATGATTAGAGTAATCGATTAACCAAAAGAGACCTTTTTTGTAGAGCGTTTAATTTCCAACAAAAATATATGTTGCGCATTTTATAATATTCATTTGTCTACGAGTTATAAAATTTAGAAGTAACAAAGAAATTTTTGTTAAATTCTTCAAACTTTAACCTCCGATATCTTCTAGACAGTAAAATGGCGAAAGGTCCCCTAGGACCTAACAGTAGATACAAAAAGGTACAAGTTAAAATTCGTTATACCTTTTTTATACCGTAAAATGGAAGAAATGGAAACATCTGCGCATTTCTATTAGATCTTAAAAAGGACTAAAATTAAAGAACTCGTCCTTAATAATACCTTAAATTCCTAAAATTAACGAGCTATATGCAGGTCTAAAGAAGGATCAAAATTTCGACTCGGGTGGGCCTCTTTGACGACAATTTATCGCTCTTAATTAACATTTTATTCCATTTGAATTTTCTGCTATTTGCAAATTTTCGAATAATAGTCTTGTGGGCAGCTATTAATCTTATACTCAAACCTCAAGTAGCTCTTTATCAAAGTTATATGACTATGAATAGGTACATTAATTTTATATCACCCTTTAGACATGCAACAACCAGTTGAAAAATAAAAAAAAGTCGATAGAGAAATTATTTTTGATCAATATTGTAATCACCCAGTTTGACAGACAATAATTCAGTGTTATATTAGACATAAAATATTATTTATTTAATGCAAAATGATTTTTCTGCTTCAACACACATTCTCGTGTTAAAAATTAACTCAAAATTTGCGTTAAAAAAAATTAAGATGTATTTCGACTGAATGATTTATTTGCTTCAAACAAATTTATATCAACATTTTTACCATAAATTTAATAATAGAATAGTGAGATTATATTATGGTCAATATTACATTTATCACTTATTCCATATAAATAAACTTATATTCCACTTCCTAAGTAGGTTTGAGTATGCAAAACAAATATTTCACATACAACTTATCTTTAAGTTTTACATAAATATATAAAGTTATGTGGCCTCAATAAGCTTTGTAAGTTTTTCAAGTGAACTCCGAACACAAATTATCTTCATCATAAACTTTAATTACCATTTATATAATCTATAGACATTCTATAGTAATTTCGCTACAATTAACAACAACGATGCAAAACTGAAAAAAAATATCTATAAAAATCTTCAGTATTTTTTCCGTGCTTTGTAAATAAAATGTAATGAGCCAAAGTTCGAATTTCAAAATTTTCATGACGTTTAAAAATTAGTCTTCAAGATACGATTTCATTTGTTTAGCACTTATCGCTATTACTTTGAACATCAAATATATAAATCGATTTTAAAAATAAATAAATATCCATTGTTTAAGTAAATGCTAACGTCAAAAGTCACCATAAAATCGTAACGTTATTGTCATCATCATCATCTGATTGGTTGCCCTTTTCTACTGTTGATTGTATCCTTTTCTCACTTCCGTTACGAAATGATTTTATCTTTTTCCATCGACTCTATTGTTCATAGAGCACATGCACACAGTGCTTAACATTATTCCGGTGTGTAAAGTCCAAGTAGAGACGAATACTATTTTTATTATTGTTCTTATTATTATTCCTGATTGTTCATAATGGCTAGAACCTTATCATATTGAACCACTTGAGACGATCGTGCCTTATTATAATAAACTTCTCCTCTATTTCCACTTTTTTCAACCTTTTATCAACCTTTTTTAAAAAAGGAATTTCTTTTATATGAATAATAATTATTGTAATATAGAATATTCATGTAAATTTTAGTGATTTTAATCATCACACTGTTGGATCTTTCTATTTTACAAAATGTTTTTTTACATTGGGTAGGAGAAAACATTTAAATAACCTTTATTTTTTCTTGAATGAGAGCAAACTTTTGGATGGTTCTGTCACACGACAACTACTTCAATATCGGAATCTAATTTGAAAGCGTAGTGATTTGCATATAAATTTATGTTGGGTAGATTGAAATTATAAGACGCACGCCACTTACAAAAATAGAGTAGGCTTGATGAAGTTAGATTATTTTTTTTTTTTTAAACATGTTTGCGTGCGTAAGTCAATTCAATTGGAACAAACAAAAACCAAAATGTACAAGAATTCTAAAAACAAAAGAATCTTAGTTACGAGGGAGAATATAAGTTTATCTTCTTGCAAATGAGTTTCTCAATTCAATTCGGAAGTTCAATTAATTCGTATTTCTTCACCATGCTATCTCTCCTAATTATTTCCTGAATGTCTGACCTGCTCTTGAACAAATTCTACTTGAGACTGGTCATGACATTTGAAAGCGTAAAAGAGGTGGATAAGATATTGTTATATAAAATTGTAGAATGATTAATTCGTGGATATATTTTGTACATAGCGTAATGTACAGATGTGAGATCAATGAAATTAATATTAAATGAAATAAATTTAGCCGTTTTGCCACATTTAGAAAAAAAAGTATTATCAATATTACACGGAGAGAAAAATCTACGAAATTTTACTGTGCTGTACTCTACAAAACGGTCATTAATGACATTTTTAGAAATATTTATCTTTCAAACGAAGAAAAATTAATATGGCGTCATAGTAAATTTGGAATAAGTTTGGATATTTTTAAGTAACATCACAGTAAAAATTTCCAAACAAACCATTTTAGTATAACTCTGTTGACGGACATTTTTTAGCTGCTCTATAAGGTTGAATATGAGATACCTCATGAAAATTTTACTGTGCTGTCTAGCAATCGGGGCTCCCTTCATTCATTCTAATGTTTTGGTCTTTGTTGACGCATAAGACGCCTGAAAACAAACTCCTCGGGGGTCATCAGTTTTTTTCGGGACTTGGCGTGTCTATTGTCCTTTCAATGTATTCTGTTGCGTCATAACGTATTGCAACTCACAACGGTCAACATTGCCATTGAAAAGTGTTCTTTGGAAACAAATTAATCGTATTAAATTTGTAAATTATTTATGTCTTCATTTATTTATTCATTTTATTTCCTCATTTATTTATTTGATTTTTTTCGTTTATTTTTTTATATAATTTATTTATATATTAATATATTTAATAATTTGTTTCATTCATGTCTAAGAATTAGCAGTGGCGCTCAATAAAAAATACTTGCTTCAAAATAAAAATTCACAATTAGCCCCTTATAATATCACATGACGTCTATATAATTCTGTATAAAAATTATTTTATAAACAAATGAATACATTTACTTACGAAATGGTTTCTATATAGAATTATATACACCTCACATAATATTTTAAGGGGTTAATTATGAATTTTGATTTTAAAGCAAGAGTTTTTGATTGAGTGCCTCTGCTAATTTTTAGAGGCCTGGCACAGTAAAATTTCTTGTGCCGGAGGATTACTTTTTCTCAGACGCCACCAACAGTTATGACAGTTTCTCCTCTTAATATTCATATGACTAGTAAATAATTTTTGTCTTCCTGACAGTTGTGACTCGATTACTAGACAGCATGGTAATTTTGGTTTGATTTTTTCTACAAAAATTCTACGATTTTTCTCTCCGTGTATACAACTTTAATATAAAAAAAAAGAGGTTATAAATTATTCACTTTCACTTGGTAGCATTACCCTATAGTACATATATTTGATTATTACTACAATTTATTAAACTCTGACAAGTGCTTTTTATGTATGTTCACAACCATCAAGCTTGAAGCAACAGTTGATATTATTATTTTTTTTTCATGAAAATTATACAGAAACTTAACATCATTTTCATTTAAATTTGGAAATGGAAAAATTTCGTTTAATAATTATTTTTTCATTTTTTTAATTGTTGGTAACATACGCATAGAATGACTTCTTTATACATTAGTTGAATATATTTTTGTATGAAATTACAAATTTGCTACATTCGTCAAACAAAATGTGAAAATGTGAGAAAACTTTACGTGAAGAATAAATTTATATTTCAACTCATCTTTGGTATTTTGAATATTATTAATTTCAATTGTATATATTTTCTGTTTCTCTTTCTTAGACATCCCGGTGATAATCCATTCTACAGCAATATTGACAGCATGCCGGACATTCGACCGCGCAGGAAATCGATACCAATGGTGTCGGAATTGGTACGTAATTGATTATCCATTATCATTTACTATTCATTATACGCTCGATGTTACTCTATGTCTGTGCCATTTTTATCATCGTCGTAAATTGATTAATGTTCTACAATCACAGACAATGCAAATGTTTGTCCCTCAAAATTGTACTATAATAAACTAAACCAAAAAATGATTATTGCAGTCAATCAATTTTATTTTTATTTTCCAGTAACTTATATTTTTCAACAAAACTTTTGAAGCATTGCAACAAATGGTTCAAAATCGATGCTATTTTATTCATAAAATAATATATCATACGCATACACCATAATGGATTATTCAAAAATTAATTGAAATAATGGTTCATTTTAAACTTTCGCTTTTGTACATTCTTGATGCAGTTTATATTAAATTTAAAGTCCGAATTTAACAATGATGCTTTTTGCATAATATGAACTGGTTTTTCTCCAGGGTCATGAATCCAATTATGCAACTATTCTCACACTATACTCCATAAATAATAATTTTCCATCCAACGCACAGCGCGAGATTAACTATGTACTTTTTCTTTCATATTTTTTTTTTTTATTTTTCTTTTATAACATTCAACATGAATATCCTTTTCTGCTCTATCTTATTATCTTAAAAATCAGGACGAGAAAACTTGTTGATAAATACTCCCGATGGTTTCATGATGAAAAAGAGAAAAAAATTGAATCAAATATTTCAGAAAACAAAACCAAAAATGAACCATTGGTACAATTGACTGCGATAATCATTGTCGAAATATTTTTGTACAATTTGTCACGAGCTCGTTTTGTTTCATTTTAATTTTCATATTCAAGTTCTTTTGAGAAATTCTAATAGAATGATATTAAAATATTTGATAATACAAAGTCAGTAAATAAAACAAATGATTTTTCCTTGTTATTTTTTTTCTGAAATTAATCATAAATATTTTGTATCCTCATAGAGCTCGATACAAATTGATACTATTGTGCAATTATAAAAATATATGCTTCATTATTAAATATACATATATTTTATATGTTCTGCGTTTCAGTGTTCCAAAAATTTGAGCTCCCTCAAAAACGTGTGCATTTTTTACAGCACACTAATTCATTTCTACGGAATATTAAAGGATAAAAATTAATTCAAACAAATTAATTTGTAATATTTGCAAAAAATAATATTGTCATATTCAAGTTCTTTTTTTCGTTATGTGATTTTTTAATAATTTACTGGATCGCGAAAGATTGAATAAATTTCAAAATTTTATATATTATTCATCAAAAGTTTTTCATCAATGATAATTTATTAACTTCATTATTTTATCTGAAAAAATAAATAATAAAACACTGTGCGATCCAATTGCTCATTAAAAATACTACATCTTCTCTACTAAATTAATATGCATTCCCAACAATTAAATTTTCAATTTAACGTGTTTATAAAATCATGAGAGAAGAATTTGATACAAGCCAAAACCAAATTATTCGCACATATTAAAAAAAAAAAAGGAAACAAATCAAATTTCTCAATCCTTTTAAATGTCCCCTTTCTTGAATGTTAAATGTGAATACTTTAAATATAAACGTTGTGTTTTATGTATTATTCCTTAACCCCATGAAGCCAACAAGAATTTCAAACACCAAAAATCTTTCAAAATGAGAAAAAAAATTAATATATAACTGCGAATTATGTAGCTATGTCAGAAATCAAGAAAAGTACCAGAAAAAAAATATAATAAAGTTACAATAAAAATTTAAAATAAATGAACAAATAAATAAAATATAAACAAATGTATCGTAATGAACATATTTTTTTGCATTAATATAAAATTTATAAAACAAATAAAATAGCAAAACCTTCTGGTATTTTTCTTTATGAATATTTTTAATATTTTTTGATAATCAATCAAAACTAAAAAATAAAAATTATTAATACTGATCATAAACTAATCAGCATATTATGCTATTTTCTCTGTTTGTTCTCTATGGCGCCCGTTGTTGTATCTACCTGAAACCTGCAAAAAAAAATTACAAAAATATAACCACTCACTGAACCTCTCAAAAATCTCTCAAAAAAAAAAAAAAAAAAAACTCCACCTCTCCAGGTCTTGAAGGTACTAAATTACATGGCTCCTTAGTAAACAACATAAAATTATACAAAGAATAAAAAATTGATTTAAAATGCTTGCTCGTACGTTGCATGTAATTATTCGTTAATTTTTTTTTCTTTCTCTTTCTATTTCTATATCTGTCTCTTTGTACTTAACTAACTTTATCATCTCTATCTTTTTATATGTAATTTACATACAATTGTTGCGTTATTATGTAAAAATTCTTTTGACATTCACATGCTCCCTAAATGTGAAAAAATTATTCACGCATTATGAAAAAAATCGAAAAAAAAAAAACTATTCTTTTTTTTTTCCGGCAATTAACAAAGATAATGATTTTATAGTTGTCTATTATTTTTATTATCGTCGTGTCCATTTAATTATTACGAAAAAAAAAATATATCAAAAGTTAAAATTAAATAGTTTTGAATTGCAAAATTAGAATAAAAAAAAAATTGCTCTTAGTCTCTTCGACCTAACTTGAGTTTTCTTGTTCTACGCACAAGCACGCTTTCGCGCGAATCCTCGAGATCGAAAAAGAAAAGCAAAAAGGAGATTGTGTGGTAATTATGTAAACAAGGAATTTAATTCGATCGCTTGCATAGAGCTTTTATGCTTATTTTTTTAAACATGGAAAAAAAAAATTTTATACATATTTATAAACGATTTTCTCTCAAAACAATAAGCAAATAAAAAAAGTTACTAGAATCATTACAAAAATTAATTTTTCGAAACGGCCCAGGAAATTTCAATTTCAATCATAATTTCAAAAACTTCAATATTTAATTTATTTATTTTACATGATTCAATTATTTTGAAAAAGCTTCGTGCCATTATTTTCACTATAGCTAATCGCTATTATTTTCTATCTTCTCCATTTTTTTTTTTTTTTTTTTTTTTTTTTTTTTTTTTTTTTTTTTTTTTTTTTTTTTTTTGAATATTTTCTATCATTCTTTCTACTTTCACTTACTCTCAATTTCTTTATCGTTATATCGTGTGTAAAAAACGAGTCAAATCTACCAAACAAAAATACCTTGAATGTTAAATATATTTTAATAAAAACAAAAAAAATTAATAAAAATAAATTTTGAAAAATTGGTTTTTTTGAAAAAAGAATAACTGGCAGTTTGACTCGTATTTTCATTACAATCAATTTGGCATAAAGTTCATTTTTGTGGTCTATATCTCGTATTTGTGTCAGTTTCCATTAAAGCTATATTTTCAAAAGTATAAATATATACATATATACATATTTATAAAATCAAATATATATGTATATATATAGATACATAAATTTAGCACGCGTGAATGCATCCAGCGTGGTATTTAAATATTATTTGCACGTTGTAGATGAACTTAGGAATGCAATTTCAAATTCAATTCACAATATAATCTAAAATTATTATAATACTTACATATATTCATTAAAAATAATTAATACTTTTCGTACCATTGTTATGAGCCAGTAGATCTTGAAAATCGTAGTTGAAATGCAAAATAGGTCGACATAAATTCACTTCCTCGCTTATACTTGCATTATCAAAACACAAAACACTGCACATTTTATATTGCAAAATAATTCTGTAAATCTTTCGTTCTTCCTTTTTTTTTTTTTTTTATTTTTTCATATAATACAAACGTAAGAAAGTTTTCCCTTCGAAGATTGGTATCCAATCACACAATTGAACAATTGAAATAAATACACAACAAACTCAAAAAAGGAAAAAAAAAAGTGAAGAACGGAAATGAAATCACGTAGAAATGAGAAAAAAAATACACGGAAATTTCTTATCACATAACGTTCGAGTGTATGTATATATATGTGTTGGGTAACAAAAAAAAAAGTCTGTATATATAGTTGTATGTAATGTTAACACGTGCCCTTATGTGGCATCCTGAAACAAGGCCAGAGATTGTTATTAAGATATTGACACTAACAATGTCCCAGCTGACATTACACCTATACCAGTTAACCATACATTGATTAAATAAACTTTTATTATTATTATTATTATCGTTATTATTATTATTATTATTTTCTTACATAGATATTCACTTGGCAATTCTCTTCCTTACAAATCTGGTTTAATAACAATTCCTCGTTCTCATCCAATTAATTTAATTTAGAGTTAATTGCCACATATAAATTTTCTCTTTGTTTCATTATTTTATATTATGATTTTTTTTTGGTTTAGAGATATTTATAATTACTTTTTTGATTGTAGAGTAATTTATAAACGTGAATATTCATATTGAATATGATGTTTGATACTTTGACTTGAAGTAAAATTAATGAAAAAAAATTAATGAAACTTTTTTGTGAATTTTTATACTGGAATTTGTTAAGGAAAAATTGGATTTATTTTGATTAATGAAATTATATGGTATTATTTATTTGCATAACTGTAGAGATTGGAATAATATTTTTTTCTTTGTGAACTTTTTGATACTCGTAAATGATCTGAATTAGAATAAGTAATTTATTTTTTTTTTTAATTCGGGAAGGATTTTTGATTATTGGTTTGTAAATATTAAACAAAATTTTTGGCCTTAATTTTTATTTTAATTTACTATTAAATGTTGAAATTGTTTTTTATTTTTGAATGCAACTTGTCTGATATTTTTCATTGTGATAGTTATGTGAATATTTATTTATAATTTTAATCAGATTTTATTAACTTTATATTCAATTTTAATTTGATCAATTTTCGAGTATTGACATTGTCATTAAATGTTTAACTATTATTAAGTTTAAATTATGCAGACTAAAACTTAATATAAAATTCAGAAAAATCAATATTTTTGATTCAGTCTAAAATAACAAAATTATTATAGTCAGTGTTACTATTATTTTCTTCATTTTTTATATTATTTATTAATTTACTTTGAAAAAATATTAACATTAATTTTTTTTTCAACAAACATTGCTACCGCCTTTCACATTATCCTTTGTAATTAATTAGTTTTGTAATGCTAAAAAAAATATTTCACAATTCACAGACAAAAAAATCAACAACTTTAGTTATGTGCAATTTTATAAAAAATGATTCACAATTTTTCATCACAAGCTAACAAATATACGTAATTTTTTTCGCACAAAAATTAACATATTAAAAAAAAATTGTCAAAATACAAATGAAAAACGGAACAAACATACAATCAATGTAAATAAATAAACATTATTTTGCTATTATTATTATTATTATTATTATTATTATTATTATTTTGTTTTCCATGAAATGAAAAACAAATATTAATATATTTCTAAATATTTTCTCAGACAATGGCAGCAACAAAAAGGAATGCTGCAGGACTGACATCTGCTGTACCAAGAGCAACATTGAATGACGAGGAATTGGTAAGATTTTTCCCTCAAAAAATAATTAAATTTTTCTTCTCATCCATTCATTGTTTCATTTTATTGTGACTACGTATTTTCATATTCAACAAAAATAATCGACATATGTGATTGGAAATAAATGGATGATAGCAATTAATATCCTTTATAAATGTATTAAAAAAAAAATGTAAAATATATAGGGACGAGTATATAGAATTTAATATTTCAAGTTTTTCAGTTTCTTTTGGTTATTATCAAAGTAATTGTGAAACTTGAAAAAAAAAGGTTAATCATGTAGGATATTAGGAATTCGTGTGTCATTTGCCATTTAATAATAAATTTATTAACAAATGATGTGTGCAGTCGCTGTGGGCTAATATATGTAGATACATATATTTTATAAAATATATTCATGTATGTATATATAAATAATAATCCGACAAAAAAGATGACTTTCGAAATGACGTCAAGAAGAATGTCGGTGAATAATTAATTTTTAACCTCTAAAAACTTTTTTTTTTCTTTTTCCATATCTAACGTGCTGCAATTTTATCCTCATTTCCACGCTAATATTTCTTTCACGTAAGTGTGGCTCAGTCTCAGTCTTCTTCTTTTTCTTCTTCTTTTCTTTCTTCTTATTTTTTTTTTTTCTTCGTATTCTTTTTTACATATTGTCATTTCCAAACATTCAAAAAGAACCAATTAGTCAAATCCTTTCTCATTGTAATCATTATCATTGTTCAAACTGTTTTATAAATAATAAGAGTGAGATAAATCTATAAGTCTTATTTTATGTTTAATTCATTTTGAATGTTTTCAAGTTTAATTAAAATAAACGTTAAAAACACAAAATTATGAATATATAATACATTCATTTAACTATTATTTTTTTTATGTTAAATAACAACTTTTGCTGAGTTTGAATTGCCTATCCCACTCCTTTTTCCTTACACTTTACTACTTATCTCTTCTCTGTATCTTTCTTCTTCACTCTATCGAGATATTTTAACTTTTCTTCGTTTGCAAGAGCAACGAATTGTAGCGATGCGTAGAACAATAAATTATATATTTATATGCAGATTTATCAACAATATAAAAGTATAGTCCCATACAAAGATAAAAATAATTAGGCACATTTTGAATAATTATTTTTTTTTATTTTCTAAAAAATATACATATATATATAGAGGCCAGTTTATAGTAGCCCATGTCCCTCACTAACACATCATAATGCAAATATTACGTAAGATTTAAATATAACATGAAACATGTTTACATATTATACATGCATTAAATATTAACAATATACATTATATATATGAATTATAAATATAACAACGTAAGAAAGTATTGCTAGGTCGTATCAAGCTATTGAAATATTATTCTAGAAACAAATTCTAGAATCTTTATCACTTCTAGGTTGGTTAAACGTTACTCCAATGCTCGATTTTAAGTTCATTCACTGAAACATACTACTATGATCAATTTTTGCAAACCAAAAAGCAAGACGCAGACAATGTATAAGGGAAAGTGGCCTAAAATGGCATACCGCTTCAGGAATATTATTTTCATACTCACTTGAAATATCGTTCATTTTAACAATTTATTTTATCGCAAAAAAACATAAAAACTTTCATTAACCATTTTGCCCTCATTGCTATGGGTAAAATGGCGTACTTAAAAAAAAATGCATTTAATATATCCGGGTCTAAAATGGCATACATGTCGTTTTAGTCCACGGATACATATGCCATTTTAGGCCCATGGTACCATTTTACAAAACATAATTAATTTTTGTACTTAAAGACAAAATCATAATTTTCTAACTAATAAAACACATGAAATATAAACTATTTCCAAGTACTCACCTATAGTTTTGTTGATTCGCTTCACTTGTTAGGAATATTTGAACTTTAACTACGCACAAACAAAATATTTCACAAAGAGCAATATGCAATAATGATGGGTCGCATACAACTGACTGCAAATACGATGTTACAAATTTCTTGGGTGGTTCTTGAAGCGATTTCGCGTCACTAGAACCATCTTGTCAGTGCCACACTTGAGCAGGAATTTTAAAATCACTAGTATGCCGTTTTACCCTTAGTATACCATTTCAGGCCATTACTTTCCTCGGCATAAAGTTTTCGTGAATTACATACGAAAGAGGAGAAAAAAAGGGAAATGTAACATTGGAGAAACGTTCTTAGCCTCCATCTTTTTTCATCCCCCAATCGTCCTCTTTTTCATACATAGAGCTTTTTAGCAGATCAATATGCTTCATCACCTATCGCGGTAGTTTTTAATCTATGTGCGAGTAGCTAAAAATTAATAATTGCGTGATATAAATTATAGTATAGTTGAGGAGTTCATAATTTATTATTCTTCTTTTTTTAATACTTGTCACGCGCTTCTATTTTTCTTTCACACGTTTGGAATTCGATGTAGGTGATGCACTTTTGATGATAATTACATAGTGATCTGTGGAAGTACCGCTGCTTTATTGAATCACAAGTCAAAAACATATCCACCAACAAATTTTCAAATAATCGAGAAGATAAAAATAACTTGAAAACACACAATTTTTCTGAATAAAAAATATATTACTCAAATATGAAATTGTATTGCAGTGAATGATTAAAACAGAGTCAGGGAAAAAATAGCACTGGAAATATGCCGAAAGTATAATTTCATCAAGTTTTTTTCTGAAAAATCGTACAATCGTCTACGCGTGCAAATCTACTATAAGAAAGTTTGGAACGTCGTTCTTATTGATGAAATTTATAAGTTGTGAATGAATTCAAACTTTGGAAACAGTTTTCAGAGAAACTCTTACATTAAATAAACATTTATGCGTAAAACTAGAAGAAGAAATTGCTTTTCCTTTCTAATTAGACTAATCTCCAATTGATAATTATGATAATAAAATCTAAAGAAAAATATTTATAAGTATAAATTGAAACAGAGAAGAGTGGACAAGTCAACATGAGAGGGTATTCTTTCATGTAGTGTCTTCATCATAAATAATATCAGAAAAACTCTGTTGATAAAATCGGGTAGACAATGATGATATATTTAGCTCTCATCGAGCATTCCATTCCATATTCTCAATGTCTCGGAATCGTTTTTGCATCAATTAGTCAACATAGACAATGACAAATACGGATAGCCTTCTGAGTATCCAAGATTGAGTGATTTTTTTCCTCATGACTAAATCTCTTGTTGCCATTTTTTGTCCCACTAAAACACATCATTTTGGAGAGTAGAATACAATAGCCACTTATCTTATCGTGAATGTTATATCAAATGTTCGATTTCTACTATGCAATATTAAAAAATTAGGCACAAACATTAATTAGTAATATCACAAATATTTATTTTCCATATTTACATAAATATATATACGAATTTGGATTTTCTGATGCTATTTTTTCCTCAGTTCAGAGTCGTGAATAATGAAGGAACTTGAGAGAAATATTTCGATTGTCAAATTTATAAAATTAATCAATGAATAGATACACTAAATTTGATATTGTAAAATAAAATCAAAATCAAAATAGAAAAACGAAGTTTAGTGAATTTTACCATAATATTGCATTATAAAAAAAAAACTATTCATCACTAAATAATTCATAAACTCTAAATCTACCACAATTATTAGGAAAAAACATAATTCCTGAAACAAATTAATAATTTAAACAAATGATAAACAATAACTTCGTGTAAAAAAAAATTTAGTATCCAAAGAATTTTAAAACAGAAAAGAACATAAGTAAACAGGAATATAAAACTATATACTAACACATAATACACATACACAACAGGCTGGCTCTCTCCTGCTATGTATGGCTTTTAATAAAGTTTATAAAAATACCAAGTAATTAATAAAAATAATATTATACAATAAAATTAAAAGTGAGAGTCTGAACTCCCTATTCAACATACAATTACCTTATAAAGAATGAGAGAAAAAATAAACCCGAGTTCCACAGTCTATATTTCATAAGTAAATATTAATAATAATAATATGTATTTCTATAATGTTTATAATCAATTATTGATATTAATGGAAATTGTATGTGTGCCAGGGAGTTATATACTCTACATGCTAAAGTGATACATAAACTTTATATTATCGTATTTATGCATGACCCAATAATGCGTCATATGAAAAATCATAATAATAATTTAAATATATGTATAGTTCCCATTTATAATCACGATAATTTCACTTTCGCGATTAATAAATGAAATTTTTTTTTTCTCAAATTTTCTACTTCTATTTTTATTACACATTTAATATAGTCATTTCATTTAATCCAAATTATTGTATAGTTCAATCGTAAAGTAATGTCGTGCATATTGTTATTCATTTTGCGCAGAAAACAATGAATTTTTTCGATTCGGTATTGAAAATTTAAACTCTAGATTGCAAAAGGTTGTAGATAATGAGGGCTATTATATTATTGATTAATAATAAAAACTTGGTAAAATTTTATCTGTTTGAATTTGACGACGGTACTTTACGATTGATCTGATATCTTCCGAAAATCAAATCAAGCACAAATGATTGAATTGGAATAGGTTGAAAAAAGTTTAGTCAATTTTTCATTGTCTTGTTTATTCAATATTTAATTTTTTTTTTTCGTGGTATACGGAGAGAAAAATCGTAGAATTTTTGTAGAGAGAATCAAACAAAAAGTACTATGCTGTCTAGTAATCGAGTCACAACTGTCAGGAACACGAAAATTATTTACCAGATATATGAATATTAACAGGAGAAACTGTCATAACTGTTGGTGGCGTCTGAGAAAAAGTAATCCTGCGGCACAAGAAATTTTACCGTGCCAGACCTCTCAAAATTAGCAGTGGCACTCAATCAAAAATTTTTGCTTTAAAATCAAAATTCACAATTAACCCCTTATAATATTATGTGGCGTGTATATAATTCCATATAGGAACCATTTTATAAGTAAATGTATTCATTTGTTTATAAAATAATTTTTATACAGAATTATATAGACGTCATGTGATATTTTAAGGGGCTAATTGTGAATTTTTATTTTAAAGCAAGTATTTTTTATTGAGCGCCGCTGCTAATTCTTCGTCATGAGTGAAACAAATTTATAAATATATTAATATATAAATAAATTATATAAAAAAAATAAACGAAAAAAATCAAATAAATAAATGAGAAAATAAAATGAATAAATAAATGAAGACATAAATAATTTACAAATTTAATACGATTAATTTGTTTCCAAAGAACACTTTTCAATGGCATTGTTGACCGTTGTGAGTTGCAATATGTTATGACGCAACAAAATGCATTGAAAGAACAATAGACACGCCAAGTCCCGAAAAAAGCCGATGACCCCCGACGAGTTTTTTTCAGGCGTCTTATGCGTCAACAAAGACCAAAAAAATTTTTACTGTGATGTTACTTAAAAATATCCCAACTTATTTTAAATTTACTATAACGCCATATTAATTTTTCTTCGTTTGAAAGATAAATATTTCTAAAAATATCATTAATGACTGTTTTGTAGTACACAGCACAATAAAATTTCGCAGATTTTTCTCTCCGTGTACAATGTTATAATTAAACTGATTTTCAATATTTGATATCGTCAAAAAGGAAAAAAAAATTTTTTTTTTACATTATACAAGGATGACTTATCTATAAGTACGCGCACTTTTGTTCATGTCCATATTTGAACTGATAAACTAGTATTTTGTGAGGATTTAAAGAACACCCAACCACGCAATTTCCATTCTAAATTGCATGTTGAATATTCAGTAGTGAATATAATGAGACATACTATTATACATTCAGCTTCATAGTGTCCGGCATTCATTCCCATATTATTCAGGCATATATATTTACAAATACACACACACACATACATACATACATATGAATGTGCATCAAAACTATCATTTACAATAATTCTCCAATGATTTAGGTATGAATGATTATGTTTAACTTCAATCAAATGCAGAAGTAGAGACTTTGAGAGCAAAAAAAAATTTCCCCAATAAATTCAGACTTAAAATAAACATGGAATGATTAACGATTTTAAAAAAATTATATGTAAAGAGCATGGCATCGAGTATGTGAATCTCTTATTCTCTACGCCACCCTCCTTCACTATTTCCACATTCTGCTGATAGTTCCAATGGGAAAGAAAATAAATTTATCATCTAACGACAACGAAATTTATCGTGTGAACTATGAAACTAATTTTATTTATATTGTTCCAAAAAAAAAAAACAAAAATGTCCACTCGCAGAAGATGCATGTGTATAAGAAGACTCTACAAGCGATGATTTATCCAATATCATCAACGACGCCACACAATTTTGTCACATGGACAGCAACATCGCCCACTTATTGTTACGAGTGTGAAGGATTGCTTTGGGGCATTGCACGACAGGGTGTGAGATGTATGGAATGTGGTGTCAAATGTCATGAAAAGTGCAAGGATCTTCTTAATGCAGACTGTTTACAAAGTAAGTAAATAGAAAAAAATATACAGATTTAGATATACAAATAACAAAATAGGTAATTAATTCTCTTTTCTCATCATTTTCTTTTACAAATATTTAAATATGTACATCGTTCAAAGTTTAGCTGAGTGCAACAGGCTTTTTCTAATTTTAATTTTACACTTGTTTATTCTTTTCTTTATTTTAGTGAATAATATAAATTATCGAAGCAAAATCCACTTTGATTTTTATAATTTATCAAAAATGTAAAATTATTTACGTATTTTGATGAGTATATTTTAAATATATAAAAGCAATATTTGTTTACTTTGGAGAGGAATGAAAGGAAAACGTAAACTGAATTTAAATATAGTATATAAATAAACAAATAAATACCAGTTTACGTAGATATTCTCCATCGAACAAATCAATAAAAGGAACAAATTTTTGCTCATGATTTTTTTGGCAGACTCACAATCGAGAATAGATAAAACATGAAGAATGAATAATGTACACGAATTTTTTTCTTCTTTTTTGATTCATAGGAGCGGCAGAAAAAAGCTCGAAACATGGGGCTGAGGACAAGGCAAACAGCATAATCACTGCAATGAAGGAACGAATGAAACAAAGAGAACGAGAAAAACCAGAAATATTTGAGCTGATTCGGTGAGTGGAAAAATAAAAAAGTATCTTGAGGAATACATTTTGTTAATTAAAATTATTTTGACCAATCACTTGCAGAACATAAATGAAAAAAGGTTCTTGTATTATTCAATTGTCATTGATGTGTACTGATAACATTCTACTCGAAAATGAATTTTGAGATTGGGCATAATAAAATAAAATGAAACCATTTCATTTAGCAGTCAAAAATATCCATTTTTTTTTATCAAAGTAAAGTTTTTTTCATCAGCTTCGAATTAAACGAATTGAAAAATAAAGCAAATGTAGAAATGTATTTTTTTTTATTATGTGTACGGTAGGGTGTGCCAGTTTTAAGCAACTTTTTTTCTCAACAGGAAAACAGACTGAAAACTTATTGATCTTATTTTTAATATTTAGAAGTGCCTGATTGTAATTTTCTATTTTCCATTTAAATAACATGGGGAAAAAAAATTTTTTTCTTTGGATTTTTATAGCTCGGCTTTTCTGCATCATAGAGATAAGACTATAGCATATTCTTGTAGGAAATCGAACGCTCTACAAAAAAGGGCTCTTGCACTTTTCTTATAGAGACAACCATTCTAAAGATATTCAAACCCAAAGCTCCGAATATATGAATTTTTAGTTATTAAATCAATACTAATCACTTTATAATAATTGTTTTAAAAATTATTATTCAACCGGAAAACTGGTTTTAGTGTGCTAATATTTTCGTTAAGCTAAAAAGAAAAAATACTCACTTGTCAGATATTTTTTATTCTTTATTTTATTAACTGTAATAAAATTATTTATAACTTTTGTTAAATGAATTTTATTATTATTCCAAAGAAATAGAAATTATGCTGTCTAAATAAAATTAAGCAATATAACTACAATTATTAAAGTGTTTTTTATTACAATAATATAGTGATTAGTATCGATTTAATAATAAAAAAGTAAAAATTTCATACATTTAAAACTTTGGGTTTGAATATCTTTAAAATGGCTGTCTCTATGAAAAAAGTTTAAGAGACCTTTTTTGTAGAGCGTTCAATTCCCTACAAGAATATGTTATGAGCTTATCTCTATGATGCGCAAATGCCGAGCTACAAAAATCCAAATAAAAAAAAAATTTCCCATGTTATTTAAACAGAAAATGGAAAATTACAAACAGGCACCTCTAAATATTAAAATTAATAATTTCTTTAAAATTAGTTTCTTTTTCCACCGTCCAGTAAGTTTTCAGTCTATTTTTTCGTTGAAAAAATAAAGTTACCTAAAAATGGTACACCCTAACATACCCTATAAAAATATAATCACATCATCAACAAAAATAATAAAAAGAACGATAATTAAATTACACATCAATGACGATGGAAAAAAAATACAAAATATTGATCACGACAATTCAAAATCATTTCAAATTTTTTCATACATTATTTATCAATATTTTATATTCATTAGTTTATATTCCACGAGTGTGTATGACGATGGAGTAAATGTATCATTCATTCCTCTCTCTTATTTCCCATTCGTTCCTTTTGTATTTTTATATATTTTTCATAAAAAAACAGGACAAATGTAAAATTTTCATATCACAATAAATAAAAAAAACATTTGCGAATGAAATTATAATACACTTATTACAAGCTGAGAATATATTGATAAAATAATTTAAAATATCAAAATAGTCCTCCACTTAAAATATCAAAAATTATCTTTCATTCTGTCGTTCTTGATAGATAAAATTTTTTTATCTTAATTGCCATGTATTCCAATTATGCTCATACATAAAAAAGATTCAATAACCAGGGCTCATCTAAATTACTACTAGTACTACATAGTATTTTTTTTCTTCCATCTATAACTATGATGTCAATAAATGCATTCATCCAATAATCAATAACATACGAGTAGCTTTTGTCCCATTTTGCGAAAACATAGGTTTGATTTATCTTATTATTTATCTATTGAGATTTTGTGATTTCTCCATTCATTCTATTATTTCTCTATTGAGACATCAGTAATTGTTCAAGTATACCATTATATAAAATACAAAATACAAAATACAACCACGTGTAACCAATTGGAAATATTTATCATAAACTATTTGCAATGTATAACGATTTACATTTCCGGAATATTTTATCAATTGGTCATTCACGACATAGTTGCTTCATGCCTCAGTTATAATTAACCGGAAACTCATCATTTATTGATTGCATAGATATTTGATTTACTCACTGGTTCACTTATACATCATGACGACTTTGGAAATTAGTTATCATAATTAATAATTATTAACTCGATCAATCAAATTAATAAGTTTATATAAAACCATGAATATAATTAAATTTGAATTAATATGTAATATAATAAAATAATATTTAGTTTTACGTTTATTAAATCAACACCAAAATGAGAGAGAAATTTTGTTTGTGTATGATATGGAATATTGAATTTGAGTTGAAATAAGTGTGATTGTTATGTTGATAATATGAATGTAAGTATGTGAATTCGAATGTGAATTTCGTCGGAGTTTAGGTCAGTATTTGGAACGGACACAAAGGCACACATCAATCACATGACATGGGTGAAGCAGTCAGTATTAGATGGTACAAGCAAGTGGTCAGCCAAAATTGCCATCACAGGTTTGTTCTAAGAGTGGGACCGGGTTAACCGTCCGTAACATCTTCGTAAACATTGTTTATGTACCTAATATATTAATTAATTGTGTGTACCTTAGTAATGTAAACCTGTAAGAGAATTATTGGTGATCTGTTGCCTCCAAATGTGAATGCAGATGAGAGCTTTTGCACAATATAAAAATAAGAATTTCACAATAATCAAATTATTGTGAAAAATTGGCTGAGTCAGCGGCTGCAAAGCATAAAAAAAGCAATTTGATGTGTGCTCGTGTATGTTTGTTGTGGCTCCATATATTATAATTTTTATATCTCACTTTAATTTATACATGATGAAAAAAAAAAAAAAAAAATGACACCTGCAATAATTCAGACTGCAAGTTATTGTTTATTTCTTTTTATATTTTTATTTTAATCTGGACACAACATACCCACTTGTTTTTTTTTTTTTTTTTTTTTAGTCTATTGATGTTTCCTACAATATTGCTAATGATATTATAAACATCCTATATGCTATTGATGTTGTATATAATATTTTTTATTAATGTTCTATTATCGATGTTGCCACATGTTGCTAGAAAAAATAATACGAAATGATACAACCATGAACATTAATATAATTATATTTATGATCCAAAAAATAATTTTGTTTCAGTTAATCCACACATAAATATTTATATTTCGTTTTTATCATTGGTGAATCATTTATCTTTCATGACATTTTAGTATTTTAATAAATCATGGGGTGAAACGAAAGATCAATTATGTCAACGATCTCATGTTGTCTTAGGTGTCCCCTGTCAATTGCAATACTATCATTAATCAGGTTCCATTTAGTTGGATATGAATCGATAAAGGGTCTTTATTCGTTTTATCTTCAAAGTAATTTCATCATTCAATTTCTACAGTTTCATGATGATTTTTTATATATTCATCTGTTCGCAGCTTTCAATTAAATCATTTTGATTCAGTTTATTAACAGATGTTTTACAAAAATGAATTCATTTATAAGAATCAGTTAAAAAGTCTCTGCATATTTTGATGATTCAAACTTTTTAATCAAAATTTACTTAATTGAGTAGAGTAAGGATGACGAATATGAGATACCATTTTTATTTTTGGTCATAAAAAAATAAATTATTGCACTACTGACTATGAAAATTACAATATTCGATAGGGTATTTATATATTTAATGTGGTTTATCTGTGAAAGACCGTTTAATATTAAGTACAATACATTTTTTATTATATCAGAAAATATTATAAAATTCATAAATCACGTCGCAGACAAATGTCTCCTATTATGAGATGCTAAGGGTTGCTAATATGAGATAGTATCTCATATTAAGTTATTTTGGGTTTGGGTCTAGATTTAGAGAATAATGAAAGAAATCAATTTATATTAAACTTTTTATTGTCGATATTTTTTAATCAACATCATACTTTTAAATAAAAAGATCTAGTAACGACTTTACATATGTGCGTTAACGTATATAGGTACTTATTAGTTTAGGAGCTCACATTATGTTTCATATTAGGAAAACATCTACTTTCAATAAAATGTCTGCTAATTATTTCTTGGTAAAAAAAGTAACAATACTGAAAATGCATCGTCAAATTAATCATATAATTGATACAATGATTGTAAATTGAAATCATTAAGGACGTTCGTTAGTGAAACTTTTTAGTAGATAAAATTTTTTTTTTTTAGTTTTGATAAGTTGAATCTGTAGCTATCTACCCTTGAAAATTCAAAACGCTTTATCAATTATTTCAGAAAGTTATTAAAGATCAAAAATCAAATTTTCAACATAGAGCTTTATGACAAATTATCATTTTTATGTATTTAATATTACAATAAGTATATTGTATGAGTAGATACAATAATAAATAATGTTTAAAAATATTCCTTGAAATATGTAGTTTATATAACTCCACAAAAAAACAGGTGTTGACGAATGTTTAAATTAAATATTAATTATTTTAATAAAGATAATTAAAACTGTTTTGGTAAATTTTGGTAAATGGAGTCAAATCAATTTTTATGTGGATCAACTGATTTTTTGAAATAAATACCTTAAAAATAATTGGTACGTATAAAAAAAAATTATAAATCATTGTAAAATTATTAATATATTTTACAAATTTTTTCAAGCCTCGAATAAATTTTATAAAAAGTTAGTACTCATTTGACTCTAGCGTAGCTCACGAACGTCCTTAACTGTAATTATAAGGTAGTAACATACCTCATAAAAATTTAATGATAAAAATTTGGTTTTGTGATTCCGTAAAAACCCGCGCGTACATAAACTAACTTCACCTCGGATTGTCAGGCGACTTCCAACAACAGTAGCGCAAAATGACTGCAGTAATTAGTTTCGCAAAAACCTAACTATCTCATATTCAACATCCTTACATATCATCAAAAATAACAAAATTTCAGAAAGCTATGAATAACAAAAAACAGCACAATCAAAATCTTCCTTTTATTTTTCTGAAATCAATAGTTATCGTACTTCAATTATATATTATATCAAATGCTTTTCGTAATTTAATAATTCCAAGTTGTTGATGAATATTGACATTAAATTATTTCGACCGGGCATAAAACGTGCAATGTCTGTTGGAATTGGCATTCTGCCATCGGGCAAACCGAGGAATAGAAGGGGGAACGAAAGACGAGGGTATGCAACAAGTTTTTCCATTCCTTGCCTAATGCAACAAATTACACACAAGGGTTTATTTATATATCAGCACATCGTAGACTATGTATATTATACATGAGCAAATTTATACACTTCTATTTCTACAACATAATCTATACTAATCAAGACATAGCAATAAATATATATGATTGAGGGTTGTTTCACATCCACTTCATCACTCTATAATAATTCATAATTGTAGTGGCCAATCGATTGATTAGTGGTCAATATACTTCATCTGTGATTACATATTCAGAAGCATATTAAATTCTAGTCGAATCTCGTTGATTTAAAAATCAACATATTTATGTTCTAAGTAAAATAAAATTGGAATTATTTTCACCTCAACAATCGTTCCTAGAGCGAACTTTTGTGGTTTATTTTTGGAATAGAAGGAGCAATACGTGTTTTAGGAAAAAGAAAAAGAAAATGAAAGTTGTCAAGTTTCTTTCAGATTCTACTTGGGATAATCCGAAAGAAGTAATAAAACGAAAACGGAATCAAACTATCTCACTTTTTTTACCAGTTGGTTGGAAACTGGTAGATGACGTGGTGATTATCTTTCATTTCAGCACGACCTTTTCAGTCGACCCGGATACACACATTGACAGCCTTGAGCAGGCAGAGATGATCGTCCTCGAGGGTACAAGCAAATGGTCATGCAAGATCGCCATCACAGGTAGCATAAAACAAAATTACGCAAAAACTAATCAATACTGACTGATTAATCTTTATCAAGTGCGTTCACTAATAACATCATATTAACATTAACTCACAAAATTTTATTCAATAATCTCACTGCAGGCACATTCACGCATTACACAAATGAAATAAAGAGATAAAAAAACTTCTTTCGATTAATTACTGAGAGAAAATAAGAGAATTCAGCGATTTTTGGTCTCATTTCATTCGCTTGACTTTTCTTCTGCTTTAGGAAATATAGATTCTGAAAAAAATTGTGTACCAAACTACGGAAGTTGACAGTACTTATCAAATTTAGAAAAAGAGTTTACATATACCTTAAAATGCTTTGTAAAGGAGCTACATCCTCAAAGAGATAGACGAAAAAAATAATTGTTATTTAATTTCTACAAAAGTATAAAATGAATTTTTTTCAAATTTTGGATTTTCGTATATTTTTCCGCTCCTGAACTTAATGGTGATATTCAAAAATACCGAATCTATTTCGCAAGCGTTGTTTTTATAAAGCTAGTCAGTAGATTTCCAAAGATAATTCTTATCGATGGAGATATAGCAATTTCAACTCAAAATTTGAAAAATTTAGACTTTTTTACGTGAAAACGATATTCTTTGTCTTGGTTTTTTAAATGGATGGTTTCCAAGATATCACCTTTCCCACCCTTACAAAAATAACCGTCACAAAACAGATTCAACTTTTTTGAGTATTACTATTGAGTTAGAGAAGGAAGAATATGCGATAATATCAAATTTCAAAAAAATTTATCATTTTTCTAGAAATTGAATAAAAACTATTTTTTTTTTTTTTTGTCCATCTTTTACAGAGTGTAGCTCCCTTACGAAACGCTTTGGGGTATATATTTATTTGATTTTTATGTCTTATTTTGATAAGTATTATCACTTCATGAAGTCAGGTAGACTATTTTTTTTACACCCTGTATATTTCAGTAAGAAAATCGATAGTTCAACGTACATGCAAGTGCAGCGCCATCCCTGACCTGGCGGCATTGTCGGCACCAACTTTCAACCGAAAATACCTCTCACGTTCTGTTCTGGGTGTTTTTGCTGCTTCTGATACGTCTAAGTCGATTACTCAGTAGCTCATCTTACATTTTAGTTCCATTCGGTTTTATTCCCCTAGATTTTTTCCAGATTTCAAATGTTCTGTCATTCATATTAAAAGTCAGAAATCCAAATTGAAAAAGTAATTAATGTCGAATCACACAGTTATTTCATTATTAAATTTTATTTTTTTTTTTTATCGTAGAATAAAAAAGGAGGACTGAATCCAGATTCTCTCAAGTCTAGGGACATTTTTTATTTAATATTTTCACTCTATGGTGAGGCAATTCCGGTCGTTAATCCAAATGTATGCCATCTGATGTAAAAAGTAAAAATGAATGAAAAAATGTAGCGTTCCATGCGATAAAATGAAACAAAAGAAAAAATATTATGAATTAAGATCGATAAATGTGGAAAGGAAACATATTAGTTGACGACCAAGGAAATAAGACTGATTATGACATTCAAATTATCAATTATGAATGATCAAATAGTATTAAAATTCGTCTATTTGTACACTTAACATAACCAATTAAACCTCCATTTAACCTAATTTTCAATTTTAATATTTGGTAGGCCGTCTGTCTATTTTTAATTTCCTACTCAATTTTAATATCTTCTCATTCTTCAATTTTACTGTACCGATTTAATAATAATAATTGAACTGAAGGATTATTCGTTTTATCAACGAAAAGAACCATTTTCAAATTACCTGAATTTCCTACGACTGACGAGAGAATTATTTTTTGATTTGAAATACGATAAATTTTATGATAGTATGACAAATGTGCGGTTGGCAGCCATGATTGCTGGATAATTGAAAGTAACAGCTAAGTTATATTATTTCCGTTTCAATAATCAAATTTAGTTGATTAACATGCAATATATTCGAGTAGGTATATTCTATTTGAGCAAATCAAAAAATGATTCACGATATTCACCAGATAAATTTCATGATTTTCGTGATGAAAAAATGATTCATTAGAATATGATACAGATATATTTATGTAATAGTTTTGAAAAATATCAACAGCCATCAAGAATTGAAGGATTTTGATCAACATGCGTAATTTTTGAGTGATTTTTAACAGACTCTAAATCGGAAGAAAATGATCGCACAGCAAAATTCAAAAAAGCAAATTGTAGCTCCAAGTGTCTAGTTTTCAGATCTGACAATGGAAAATTTTTACCTTGTACAGTTCCAAAATAATCTTAGAAAGAAGGACCAAAAAAAAAATTTCCAAATTTTTGCATTTCTTATAAAAGGTCTATGAGCTTTAGAAATTTTTTTTTTCAAATTCCACTATGAAGCTGTTTTAGGCAATTTAATACCCTTTAATTTGACTACATGAAGCGCCTGGTACGATGATTTGCTGCGGAGTTATCTTCAATCAAAGCAAAAAGTTCTTTTTAACTTTGGTAATCAATAACTCAGTCAATAATGATCGTACAGAAAATCGAAGGAGGGTTCTGGAAACTGCAAAACATCCTCTATAAGATACTATAAGTGGCTCATGACGAAAAGAATTTTTTTGAAGCGATATTTTCAACTAGAGAAGAGATGTGAAATCTTGTGACAAGTGTATGTCGAAAGAATAATCAAAGTCTAATCAATCATTTGTTTATCATTCTTGGTGCTACTCAATTAAAATATTAACACTTTCCGAAATGAATTAAGGAGATTTTTAAACTAAACAAACATAAAACGTTACATTTCTTTTCGTTAATAAAACAAAAATTGTAAAGAAATAAGAACACGCGAAAGCACTAACAATCTAAATAAATATAACGAAATTCTTGTTGATGTTGATTCATTGATTGTATTCAGGAAACAAATGAATATATATTCCAACTATTATTTCCAGTCGAATATTATGAGCACTTAAATAATCAATAACATAACTAGGAACGGATATATTTCTACATGAACATTCACATTAAATATAGAATCCAATATTTAGTGAAAACCACACGATGAGATTAATTCATTTTCCATAGACTAGTGGCTAATTTGACCATTCTAAGTTTCACTTATATGTAGCTTCAGAGTAGAGTGCATACGTTGATTATCAAATACATCAATCAACAAACAAATATAACAACACATATGTGTTAGCATGTATGCATATAAATCAATTATTGAATCATCATTCCATTGTAGCGTAGTTGTTTCGAATCAAGTTTCATACAATAAGTTTAATATACAGAATCTGCAATACATATTCTCCAATCACTATTCTAGTAATTTCAGAATCACAATTATACAACCAATCAACCAATCACATTCATTCATATACATATTTAAAGCGAAATATAGACATTAATTAATTACATGGTGATGGTTATGGATGAATTCAACAGCGTATGAGAGACACATAGAGGAATCAAGCCATTGGTATGCGGTATTGCATTATTATTGTTCTAATCGGTCCTCACTTATCTTCAGTGAGCAGAAAGTACCTATATGTACAGTAGGTACTATGACTGGATCGTCAGGAATTAATGGAATTAAGTGTATTTGAAGCATAACATATTATTACTTTGACTTCTTTCCAGTTCTTTATTGGAAGGCAAATATTTATTTTTAGATACCTGTTCACGTGCACTGTCATTAATTACACGTATATAATCATGTCTACATGTAATAGGGGAAAGTGGCCTAAAATGGCATACCGTTTTTTTTTTTATTGAGTGCTACTTGCAAAGTACAAACTGGTGGATTAAAGTAAAATAGTTTTTTAAAGCTTCAGGAATATTATTTTCATAGTCAAACACTTGGAATACCGTTCATTTTAACAATTTATTTTATTGCAAAAAAACATAAAAATTGGCATTAATCCTTTTGCCCTCATTGCTAAGGGTAAAATGGCATACTTAAAAAGAAAACACATTAAATATATCGCGGTCTAAAATGGCGTACAAGTCGTCTTAGTCCACGGCTACATATGCCGTTTTAGGCCCATGGCACCATTTTACAAAACATAATTAATTTTTGTACTTAAAGACAAAATCATAATTTTCTAACTAGTAAAACACATGAAATATAAACTATTTCCAAGTACTCACCTATGGTTTTGTTGATTCGCTTCACTTGTTAGGAATATTTGAACTTTAACTACGCACAAACAAAATATTTCACAAAGAGCAATATGCAATAATGGTGGCTCGCATACAACTGACTGCAGATACGATGTTACAAATTTCTTGGGTGGTTCTTGAAGCGATTTCGCGTCACTAGAACCATCTTGCCAGTGCCACACTTGAGCAGAAATTTTAAAACTCACTAGTATGCCGTTTTACCCTTAGTATACTAGTTTAAGCCACTTTCCCCTACATATTACATATGTGTAGTTTATGATTAACATTTATCGTAACACACGCAGCGCTTATGTGCACGCTTTAACTGTGTATTCAATATTTCGTATTTGTGTGTAAAAATAAACATGTGTTTTTCAGTACTATTTTAATCATAGAAAAATAATTGCATGTTTTCACCTTGATGTTACATTAATTTTGTTTATTTAAATAAATCAATTGCAGATCATGTGATACACATTATTTAAAATAATGTTTATATTTTCAAATTAACATATTTAAATTAATACTTCTCGAGTTATCTTAATAAAAAATTTTAAAAATATATTTTTCAACTTCCTATAAAAAAATTTTCACATCGCTATCCGTCATCAACTAAAATACATTTTCAAAATCGAATATCTCAAGCAATATTTCTTGTCAAAAATATAAAAAAAAAACGTATTATTTTGACATTATATCAAAAACGAAAAACACAAATAAAAAAGTTTATTTTCAAATATTCAAAACCAAACAAAGCCTTCAAATAAATTCGAATATTATTCAACGATGAATAAACTAATTATGAGAGAGTCGAGTTCAAAATTAGCATTAGCAAGTCCATTATTCAAATTCATTTAACAGAACTTTATAAACAATTTACAAATATTATAATTCAAAAAATGAAGCAATAGTAATTTACAAACGTTGAGCAATAAGAATAGCCAAACTCTCGACTTTTCCGTATGAATATTATGTGGAAAGTGTGCACAGTGTACATCCGGAGAATACCACAAGGTGAAATAATTGAATTCAACATAACCTTATTCACTCTAACCTGTTCATGTAGTTCCGTAACTACAACCATTTGACAACGATGAACTATAAAACAAGAAATGGAGTCAAGAGAATGCTGAAAGAAAACTTGGAGGTTTAGAGTATTGTATATATACGTTCCTACAACATTATTCTGTAATATCTACAGTTTAATTGTTTATAACAAGAACGTAGCCAAAAGAAAAAACAAAAAACAAAAGCGTGTAAAGGAATCTCGTAGCTTTTTTTGTTTATCAATAATTTTTCGAGTGTTTTTCTGCACTAAAAATTGTTTGGAATGTATTGACATATTTGTACAGTTGATTATAATAAAATTAATAATAACCTATTAAATTAAAGAATGATATGTACGTATAATTAATATTTATCATGACTCTATTGCAGTTATTTGCGCTCAAGGACTCATTGCCAAAGACAAAAGTGGAACATCAGATCCTTATGTCACTGTCCAAGTTGGGAAAATAAAGAAACGCACGAGAACAATGCCACAAGAACTGAATCCAGTGTGGCATGAAAAATTTTATTTGTCAGTATATATAAATATTTATTTTTAATTTAAGAGGATCTTCTGGTCTAAAATTTTCGAAAAATTGATTTTTTTTTCTATATTCCGAAAGTATAGTGTCTTAAGATTATATTGTGAAAAATTGGTAATGATATTCACAGTATTTCAAGTATTATAGCCCATTAAAGGTCAGCGCCTAAGTAGGTAGAAGGGGCTATTATTAACTTTAAACGCGTTTATCTCGATACTACTTTTTTCTGTCTCACGGGAATAATTTGAAAAAAACTACTCGACCGATTTGTCTCAAATTTAAACACGTTATCAAGTACACTAGCAGCTATGGTCGGAACTAGAATGAAAATTTTCAGTCAAATATTTCTAATTTTTTTTATAAACAAAACGTTCCAAAAATGAGGCTGTTTTCAGACTTTTCATTTTGACAACGTGTCATTTTGTCAATTTTTTTTTTTCATTCTAGTTCCTGCCATAGATACATTCATATAACAATTAAGGATCAATTTTTATTTTTGATTTTAGATGAGTAGAAAAGCCAAAACTATTGCCGTCAGCAAGGTCGGTTTTTTTCACAGGGACAACTTTGGGGCCATTTTTTTTATAATAATAATTTTGTTTTTTATTTTTTTTTTTTTAATTTTTGTGAAGATTATAAATGATAAAATATATTTACAAAGTTTGAATAGCATTGTTGATTTTTTTCATAACAAAAAAAAATGTAGAAAATCTATCGAATTTTCGTCCACTAGACCAGAAGGTCCCCTTAATTGTAATTGAAGATGAAGAATAATTAATTGTCAGTATGTTTATTTTTCAATAGCGAGTGTCATAATTCATCAGACCGGATAAAAGTTCGTGTTTGGGATGAAGACAATGATTTAAAATCAAAATTACGTCAGAAATTAACACGTGAAAGTGATGATTTCCTTGGCCAAACAATAATTGAAGTGCGAACACTATCTGGTGAAATGGACGTATGGTATAATTTAGAAAAACGCACAGACAAAAGCGCCGTATCTGGTGCAATACGTTTACATATAAGCGTAGAAATTAAAGGCGAGGAAAAAGTAGCGCCTTATCATGTACAATATACATGCCTCCATGAAAATTTATTTCACAGTTTATGTGAAGAAAATGGCGGTATGGTAACACTGCCTCAAGCAAAGGGTGATGATGCTTGGAAAGTATATTTTGATCCACCTGGTGAAGAATTAGTTGATGAATTCGCAATGCGTTATGGAATTGAGAGTATTTATCAGGCAATGACGTGAGTGGATATTAATTTTAATAATATAATTAATCATGAAAAAAATAATGATTGAAAATTAATTTAATATTTTTGTTTTTCTAGACATTTTCATTGTTTATCAACCAAGTACCTCTGTCCTGGAGTGCCAGCAGTTATGTCCACTCTTTTAGCGAACATAAACGCTTATTATGCCCATACAACAGCCTCATCTGCCGTTTCAGCAAGCGACAGATTTGCCGCCAGTAATTTTGGGGTCAGTACATGAATTTTAAATTAATGTTTCATATATATTAAATCGCATACATTAAAAGAAAAGTTAAGGGCATTGACAAAAAAAAAAGCAGAGATAAAAATGCTGATACATTCACACATTTTTTAACTGAAATAGTGTAGGTTAAATGGTGTGGTAAATGGTAAATTATGTATTATAACCTCAAAATGTACATTGTATTGCAATAGAAGCTGAATATGAAATTATAATCACATAATATTAACTGATATTATAAGATTCAATGATAGAATATTTGGTATTTATTAGGGTTAATTGGTCCCATTGTTTTGTAACAGTTATTGAAAAAGACAATGTTTAATTTTATTTAAGTACGAAATATGATCAATGTGATTTAACAAAGGATTAAAAATTAACTTGAGCAATGTCTAAGTTGAATGTTTGAGACAAACAAACGTTCTTAGATATTAAAAGACAGACAGACAGATCGACAGTGTAATAAAAAGATCCCATTGGTTGACATGTAATATCATAACCTCAAAATAGACTTCAGGACCAAGAATGAAAAATATTTGTGCAATTTTCCCAACCTCCAATACACATCCATTACTTCAATGCCACAATATATAGAATTCGAAAGCTTACCTGCTTTCTCTAAATTCTTTTTTCATTCATTACCTATGTTTATTTTATTGTGGTAAAATTAAATGATCAAATAAATCAATGTATGAAAAGAAATGATTGAATTTTTATTTTGTTTCTTTGCAGAAGGAGAAGTTCGTAAAGTTATTGGATCAATTGCATAACTCCTTGAGAATTGATTTATCAATGTATAGAAATAATTTTCCGGCATCGAGCCAAGAGAAATTAATGGACTTAAAAAGTACTGTAGATTTATTAACTAGTATAACATTTTTCCGTATGAAAGTACAAGAATTATCGAGTCCACCACGTGCAAGTACAGTCGTTAAAGATTGTGTGAAAGCATGTTTACGCTCGACATATCAATTTTTATTTGAAAATTGCTATGAATTATATAATCGTGAATTTCAAGTTGATCCAAATGAAGCAAAACGTGATCCAGATGATCATGGACCACGATTGGATACACTTGATTTTTGGCATAAATTAATAGCACTTATAGTGTCAGTCATTGAAGAAGATCGTAATAGTTATGCGCCAGTACTGAATCAATTTCCCCAAGAATTAAATATTGGCCAACTATCAGCAGCTACCATGTGGGGTTTATTTGCTGTTGATATGAAATATGCATTGGAGGAGCATGAACAACATCGTTTGTGCAAATCTTCGGCCTACATGAATTTACATTTTAGAGTTAAATGGTTACATGCTAATTATGTTAAAGATGTTCCGCCTTACAAGGGCGCAGTACCAGAATATCCTGCATGGTTTGAGCCATTTGTTATGCAATGGTTGAATGAAAATGACGATGTATCACTTGAATATCTCCATGGTGCCTTCAATAGAGATCAAAAAGATGGGGTGAGTCTGGACTTCTTTTTCACTTTTTTCATTTATTTATTTTTAAATCACATAACCAAACTTATTATTCTCTGTGTATAAATTCTGCAGCAGTATAAATTGTTAATTAACGATATAATTTGTCCACGAAAAGTCAAAGTTTCCTACATTATCTACCGAAATCTATTGAAAGATTTTTATTCTGAATAAATATATTTTTTATTTGAAAAAATGAATGACAAATTAATTATAATTATGAATTCAAACATTTAACCTCAAAATCGCATTGTCATTTACCATCTCTGTTGTTTACCATCATCGCTATTCTTGTTTTATTTAAGGACATTCTTTCGTGAGACTTGTTAGTAGATAAAATTTTTTTTTTTTTTTTAGTTTTGATAAGTTGAATTATGTAGCTATCTACCCTTGAAAATTCAAAACGCTTTATTGATTATTTCAGAAAGTTTTTAAAGATCAAAAATCAAATTTTTAACATAGAGCCTTATGAAAAATTAGCATTTTTATGAATTTAAAATTACAATAAGTATATTGTATGAGTAGATACAATAATAAATAATGTTTAAAAATATTCTTTGAAATATGTAGTTTATATAACTCCACAAAAAAACTGGTGTTGACGAATGTTTAAATTAAATATTAATTATTTTAATAAAGATAATTAAAACTGTTTTGGTAAATTTTGGTAAATGGAGTCAAATCAATTTTTAATGTGGATTAACTGATTTTTTAAAATAAATACCTTAAAAATAATTGGTACGTATAAAAAAAAATTATAAATCATTGTAAAATTATTAATATATTTTACAAATTTTTTCAAGCCTCGAATAAATTTTACAAAAAGTTAGTACTCATTTGACTCTAGTGTAGCGAATGAACGTCCTTAAAAAGCTGAAATTTAAAAGATTCATTTAAAATATTAAAAGACTGTGTAACATTTATTCATTCGAATTTGCTATTTAAAATAAATTTTCAATTATTAATTCATTAATTATACTCCCAGCCACTTATTTGGCTATCAACCACACAAAAATTCCTAGATATTGGCAAATACTTTTATAATTTATGATATACTATGAACTTCTTAGATAATAATAATGTGCATGAATGAAAATTCATGAAAATGAACAATCATTTCAGCATATAATTAATTTTTTATTGATAATTACATTGCAGTTCCAGCGTAGCAGCGAACATGCGTTATTTAGTGTCTCAGTAGTCGATGTGTTCACACAATTGACACAATGTTTCGATGTTGTATCCAAATTAGAGTGCCCTGATCCTGAAATATGGAAACGTTATATGAAACGTTTTGCCAAAACAATTGTTAAAGTATTATTATCGTACTCTGACATTGTTAAAAAAGAATTCCCGAGCCATTTGAAAGAAGAGAGGATTGCATGTATCCTGATGAATAATATTCAACAATTACGAGTACAATTAGAAAAAATGTTTGAATCAATGGGCGGTGAAAAATTGGAGGAAGATGCGGCGAATATTTTAAAAGAACTTCAACAACAATTAAACAGTGCATTGGATGATTTGGCAATGTTATTTGCTAAAAGTTTAGAGCCACGTATAACTGTGTCAGTACGTGAACTTGGTGATTTGCTATTGGCAATAAAAGGTGGTGGTCAAGTGACACTAACGCAACCGGCACAACGTAACGCTGTCGCTGTTGAAGCTGATGATGTTTTGCGGCCATTGATGGATTTATTGGATGGAAGTTTATCACTTTACGCTCAATCATGTGAGAAAACAGTACTAAAACGGTTATTAAAAGAATTATGGAAAATTGTTATGAGAATTTTAGAAAAAACTGTTGTTTTACCGCCAATGTCGGACAGAAGTGTAAGTAAATTAAAGTTAACAATAGTTATTTGTGTGCTAAGGCGGTGAAGTTGATCTTTTTTAGCCGAATCGAAAATTTGTCGCCGAAGCCAAGCAAATTTCGGATGAGGCTAAAAAAGATCACACGGCCATGGTGCACACATAATTTTTCAGGCGAGTGTCTCAAAATATGATGTTTCAGGGATCAATAGTCCTTGAAATGACAGAAACAAATATTGTAAATAAGCTAGGAATGCATAAATTGTGTAGTAACTCATAAAATGTGTAGCAACGCAACTTTTCCTTTTGTTTTATGGGTAAATAAAAGAAAAGGTTGTGTTAATACACAGTTTATTAACAAACTTTGTTTCTGTCAGTATTGTAACATTTAAAATAAAGCGGAAATATAAACGATCAAGTA
>JAQQBS010001425.1:2222834-2245506 GCA_030347275.1 Microctonus aethiopoides
CAAAAAAGGTTCTATTAACTTTTGTTGTAAAGTTGATAGGTTAGGAGAAAAATCCAATTAAACATATGAAAATTTGAACTATTTATACCTTGAATTGGTCCTCTATGAATTGCATAATATTATTTTAATTGGATTTTTCTCAAAAACTATTAGCCCTACGGTTTTTAGTTAAGAATACTATTCTGTACGAAATTCAATTTTCTACAAAAAAGATTCCATCAACTTCTGCTGTAAAGCTGAAAATTTTCGAGAAAAATCGAAAAAAACATGAAATTCATAAAATAATGTAACATACATAATGTTAAAAATTTGAAACAAGAAGTATTTCTAGCAAAAAAGTGCGATTTCAGGGACTCTATTGAGTCCGTGAAACATCATGTTTTGAGACAATCGCCTAAAAAAATAGTTATTTCCATTTTTTTTTCACTAATTAATGTTACAGATGATGTTCAAAAATTTGACGGATAATGCCAAAAATTTGGCAGCAAATGCTAAAATTGAAGATATGTCGAGATTATTCAAAAATCATATGGCAGGTAAACCAGATGTGAAAAATGCCTTGAGCGGAGTTATGGTAAGTTGGTTTCATCACATTGAATATTTTGAAAATTAAAATGAAAAACATTTTTCAAACGATCAATAAACAATTTTTTCACTTTCACAAAACTTCAAGTCTTAAAGATCTTCATAATCATCAATTCTTATCACTTGAAAAATTCAATAATCAACACATCATAGTTTAATCATAAATATTAACAAACAGAAAATTAAATTTGTTCAATTTTATATTTTTATTTCATTCAGGATATATCAAAGGAAGTTGAAAAAAATTTGTCACCAAAACAATGTGCAGTATTGGATGTGGCATTGGACACGATCAAACAATATTTCCATGCTGGTGGTAATGGATTGAAAAAGAATTTTTTGGAAAAATCCGCAGAATTGCAGAGTTTACGTTATGCATTGAGTTTATATACACAAACAACTGACACACTCATCAAGACATTCGTCACTTCGCAACTAAATCAGAGTAAGTATAAACAAATTTATATTTATTTTTTAAAACCCTCGACTTTTTATGAAAGAATTTTTTTTTATTTTTTTCCATTTTACAAACTGTTAAATTTGCAATTGTGTTAATCGATAAATATTAAAAAAAAATTATAAAGAAAATGAAAAAATAGAGATCATTGATCAATTGTCGAGTATATAAACAAATATAAACAAATATAAACAGTGCCGCTGAATGACGCGACAACGATACATCAACGACAACGCTCGATGAGCAGCGACAGGGGCGACGAGGGCGAAGGCATTGATGGAATGGAAGGGTTAGAGGAACCCCTGCGACAGAGCAAGCCCCCAATCAGACGGGAAAGTCGACAAGGTACCAGAGAGATTATAGGAAAAACTCTGAGTTACCGAAAAAAATTATTTTCATAATTTTTTCTTCAAGGATTAATTAGTTGCCAATAGAGTTTGATGTTGTTTTTTTAGACTGGTTTTTCGATATTTTTCAATCAAGACGTTTCATCTTCTTCATAGTTAACAATCATTAACTTCAGAAACTTTATCCTGCTTTATATTATATTAATTAGAGTTGACATGCAAATAAACTATCGGATTTAACAATATTCAAATCAATTTGTACTTTGAAACTTGATGTGAAATCCGAAAGTGATATTGAACATGAGTATTTACTGTATAAATATAGAAAATTGGAGTAGTTATGCATTGAATAGTTTAGTTGTCTAATTTATTCAGCTTGAGAAGTTCGATTAATAGGCAAACACCATAGAGCGTTGAATAATTGGAAGAAGATTTTAACTACGTTGAAATTATTAAACTTTATTATTCACGTCAAATAATATTTCTATTTTGTAATTGTAATAATTTAAAAAAAAATGTTTGACTGGCAATAAGACTTTTTAGCACGTCGAAAAGTTGTATAAATCATAGGTATAGAAGAAAAAAAAAGCAAAATTAGTGGCTGATATATTTATCGCGGTTGTAAATCTATGTAATGAATATTAATGTCATTTTTGGTCTGCCTGGAAGTCTGATTTGGGCATGATATGATTATTTATAGATGTCAATTAATTATACATGAAATTTCAAATTTAGTGACTAAAGTCAGATTTAGGTGGACCAGGCTGACAATTTTAAGGACGTTCATTCGCTACACTAGAGTCAAATGAGAACTAACTTTTTATAATATTTATTCGAGGCTTGAAAAAATTTGTAAAATATATTAATAGTTTTACAATGATTTATAATTTTTTTTTATACGTACCAATTATTTTTAAGGTATTTATTTTAAAAAATCAGTTAATCCACATTAAAAATTGATTTGACTCCATTCACCAAAATTTATCAAAACAGTTTTAATTATCTTTATTAAAATAATTAATATTTAATTTAAACATTCCTCAACGCCAGTTTTTTTGTGGAGTTATATAAACTACATATTTCAAAGAATATTTTTAAACATTATTTATTATTGTATCTACTCATACAATATACTTATTGTAATTTTAAATACATAAAAATGCTAATTTTTCATAAGGCTTTATGTTAAAAATTTGATTTTTGATCTTTAATAACTTTCTGAAATAATCGATAAAGCGTTTTGAATTTTCAAGGGTAGATAGCTACATGATTTAACTTATCAAAACTAGAAAAAAAAATTTATCTACTAACAAGTCTCATGAATGAACGTGCTTAAAACGCACTAAAATGCCTACAAAAATCCACTAAAAAAATATTTATTATCTTAATAATCGTAACAGATTAGACAGTACCAATATTTTTTTCCCCATAAAACATAATCAGATGCTTCAAACACTTGTTTTATCACATGTTGATGAAAATTAAAAATAATTTCTTATTTACTATGGATGAACGTCTTGATTGTTCATTAGTGACTTGCGCTGATGAAAGTTATTGCTATTATCGCCGCAAAATGCCATCATCGTATGTCATATCAACCATTCACTTCCACTGGGCTTTGACCACTCATAATACGTTTGAAATAAAAGAAAAAATTACTGAAATTATTTGCACCTTGTACAGCAAGCAACTACGAGCAAAAAGTTGAGAAATTTAATTTGTTGCCGCCACACTGCTAAAGAATTTATTCAAACTTCTTTTTAATTATACGAAAAAACAATAAAAAAAAACTATTTACGTATGTATGCTTTAAATATGTCCATATATTCACAGCGCATATTTTGAGGGTTAAAAAAAAAAACAATTTTTCATCCAGTATACATTAAAAAATTCGACTATTTTTTTTTAATTTCTCACACTGAAAAATTGGTTCCTAGACACCTTTAAATAATGCTCTCCAAAGATGAGCTCTTAATTTTAATGGGAAGGTCCTTTTCATCTCAGTTTTCTATTTTTTCTTCAGTCCCATATTGCGAAATCCATATCTCGCTATTACTTGATCGTACAAAAAAGTTATATTTACATTTTTTGTAGGAAATTGAATGCTCTACAAAAAAGGTATCTTACAATTATTTCATAATTCTCACCGTTTAGAAGATATCGGAGGTCAAAGTTTGAAGAATTTAACAAAAATTTCTTTGTTACTTCTAAATTTTATAACTCATAGATAAATAAATATTATAAAATGCGCGACATATATTTTTGTAGGAAATTAAACGCTCTACAAAAAAGGTCTCTTGTGGTTAATCGATTACCCTAACCATTTAAAAGATAATCGCATTTATAACTTAAATAAATAAATTTAAAATATTTATTAAAAAACTATTCAAATCAGTACGCATTGGGATTCGAATATCTTCTAAACGGTTAGAGTAATCGATTAACCACAAGAGACCTTTTTTGTAGAGCGTTCAATTTCCTACAAAAAATGTAAATAGAACTTTTCTGTACGATCAACTAATGGCGAGATATAGCGTTCACCATATGGAACTGATGAAAAAATAGAAAACTGAGATAAGAAGGACCTTCCTATTAAAATAAAAAAAACCTCATCTTTGGAGAGCATTATTCAAAGGTGTCTAGGAACCAATTTTTCAGTGACGGAAGTTGAAAAAAAATAGTCGGATCTTTGGATCCACCCTAATATATATACGCGTGTGCGTGTGTGTGTGTGCTGGGTGCTAGATGAATAGTTTGACTAGAAAATATAATTCCAAAAATAAACGCAGTAGATATTAGTTGTTTGCTCTAGAGCTGGAACGAAAAGCTATAAAAAATATGATAGCGAATAATGCTATTATTTTATTCATTTTAATTTTTACCTTTAGGGTGCATTTTGATAAAGTTTCTTTCATATTTTCTTATTGTCAACTATAAATATAAAATATTATTTACAGATACTGTTGGCACCGATGGCGGTTCAGTGGGTGAATTAAGTGTTCAAGTTGATCTCTTTACTCATCCCGGTACAGGTGAACAAAAAGTCACAATCAAAGGTTCGTTGGGTTTCCCTCTTAATTTTTTCATATTTTTCAATTCAAAGTATAAAACGAAACAATTTTTTATTGCATTAATTAAATTGTTTTATGTCGTTGAATATTCCAGTGGTAGCTGCAAACGATCTCAAATGGCCTTTGGCAACTGGTATGTTCCGGCCATTTGTCGAAGTAAATTTAATTGGGCCACATCTCGCTGAGAAAAAGAGAAAATATGCAACTAAATCGAAGAGCAACAATTGGTCTCCTAAATTTAATGAAACATTCCATTTGTATGTTCATAATATTACTTTTTTATTTCCATATGTTTGATAAATACATCGATATTAAATTAAAAATTTTTTATTACAGTATTATTGGTAATGAACAACAACAATTGGACTTTTTTGAACTGCACGTTTGTGTAAAGGATTATTGTTTCGCACGTGAAGACAGACTTGTTGGTGTTGCTGTACTTCAGTTAAAAGATATCGCAGAAGAAGGTTCATGTGCATGTTGGTTATCACTTGGCAAGAGAATACAAATGGACGAGACTGGTTGGACAATTCTTCGAATATTATCTCAACGTAATAATGATGAAGTTGCAAAGGAATTTGTGAAATTAAAGAGCGATATTAGACAAGAAAATCCATTGCCAAACCCTACGTGAAGTGATTATTTATCAGAGCAAAAATAATTGAAATTCCATTTGAAAAAATGTAACATATGCAAACAAGAATTGATAATTAATAGACGAAATTAAATTGATATCGAGCTCCGAAAAAGCTCGATCGATATATAAATGAAGTGAAATAAAACAAGAGAAATTTTTTTTTCTCATAGATGAAAGGGAATAAATAAGAAAACTGAAACAATCAAACAAACTATCGCGCACTGCGATAAAAAGATGATTATAAACAATCGAATATGGTTAATAAATAGAAAGTAACGACGAATACTATGCAATAAACTTGGCAATATTCGTAATGAACACACGAAATTGAATAAATTCGTCATGAAACGAAATAAAAAAAAAACATAAACAAAATAACTAGATAAATAAATGACATAAAATGTCAGAGACATCTGCAGTGACCAACAAATCCTTGATGGAAACTTCGACTATGTAGGCATAAAATTATTGTCAACTCAAGCGACACGAGAACAGATGAAGATAATTTTTCTATTATGAATTTAAGATATTAAATTATTCGAATATAAATTAATTTTGAAGAGAGGGCAATGGAAAAAAAAGAAACATAACCTTATTTCCATACGACCAAAAGGCATTTGACGTCATTCGCGACGTTCTGCTATTTTATATGTATATAATTGTATACACGTATGATATATACATGCATATATAGTATATACGAGCATACATGTATGCAAACAGGACACACACGCATATATATACATATATATACATGTGAAGAGTAGCCATTTTCCTGATTCCCTTATTAAAAATTACTTATAAAATACATTCTATTATATTATAATTTAAGTTCTTGAATAATAAAAATTATCTAGAACTGAAAAATGATATTGACAAGAGTCTGATTCGTATATATATGTGCATACAAATACATACATACATAAATACATGCACACATCCGTACATATATGTATGTATGTATGTATAGATATAATAAATCCATTGCATAATTGTTTTTTTATCAATGTCACAAACTAAAACATGCAACATACAGATTTATTTCAAGCGAAAGAAAAATAGAGGAAATAAAATGATTACATTTTTATATAGGCTGCGATATTTCGATACGAACTGATGAGATCTTTTATTCAGAATCAACAAAACAGTTTTATTTATAAACAAAAATTTATTTTCCCCTCCTTGCCTCACGAAATATTTGATTATAAATAAAAAAAGTTAGTAATCCATCATCTGAAAAATACTACCATCATTAAAACAATTTTATAAATCCGCGCTTAATGGTGGCATAGATGTATGAAAGCTTCCTTGAATAAATATGTATATTAGCCAATAAACAGACAGGCAGACAGACAGATCGGACAGAGAGACAGACATACACACTCACCGCTTCATTATTATATGATCAATGGAAATTAATGGAGCAAAAAGTGAATGCGAAAAAATAAATATTGGAATGGAAATTAATTATTGGGCATTTGTCTATAGGTTATAATTGTTCATATTATTTGTGGGAACTATATTTACATTGCCTGTCGTATTATTTCGTATCTTCAATAGATATTTTTATCTCAATTTAAATTACATAACATTGAAAAATAATAAAGATTTAATATCTCGCGTATTCTGTGATAATCATCTTTGAAACAAGTTATATATGCATGCATTCATACATAGATACATCATTAAGGTGTTTTTTTTTTGTTTGTGAACACTGAAAATCTGATAATTTATACAAAACAAAAATATTCCCGTTTGAAAAAAAATTCTGAGTTAATTAGAGACTTAGCGAATTCAAAAATTTTATTTCTCATATAAATAATATGAAAAAAAAATTTTATCGTGTCATTTATATGGGAAATTGAATTTTGGAATTCACCAAGCCTCTAATTAACTCAGAATTTTTTTTCGAACGGGGATTTTCACTAATTACAAACGAAAAAAAATATCGTCTAAAAATGAAACACCCTAATACATCATATACAAACGGACGAACAGACAGAAAAACCAATAGACGTTTACGCGCATGTGATTAAGATATAAATATAGAAAAACACAGGGTGTAAAAAAAATATTGTACCGAACTTCGAGAGAAGAGAAATTATAAAAATAAGGAAAAAAAATTCATATTAACTATATAATTTAAAAGGTAGACAAAAAGAATAGTTTTTAATTAATTTCTAAAATTGTGGAGGTTGAATTTTTTTGAAATTTGATATTATCGCATATTTTTATGAAGTTCTTATGTTTATAAAAATTTTTTTTGTTCTTTTGGAAAGTACTACCACCTCCTGAAGATCAGTACACTATTTTTTCTTACACTCTGTGATACATATGACACGTTCAATTGAGCTGATGATTTGAAAAAAAAATACGTGTGTATCTTCTGCAAAGTTAGAAAAAAATTTTTTCCCCAACACTTTCTTTCATTATTTTTTTTCGAATATGAAAAGGAATTCGAAAATCTGTCGAAATGACACGGACAGCAATTGAAAAAAGTACATTTGTGAATTGCACATAAAACAAATGAGTTAAGATGAGAAATAAGTGAATAAATAATTGAAAATTTGTTGACAATACTATATAATGTGCTGAATCAACAATATAAGTAATGACAAAAAAAAAAAGAAACAGAAATAATTAATACGATCAGTGATTTTCGAAAAGCACACATAATTTTTCCGGTATTATATTGTAAATGTAAAAATGAACTCAATTGAAAACTAAATGAATCAAGAGATAACCGAAGAAGAATTAATCTCAATAATTAAATTAACTAAAATTCAAATATAATTAGGTAAACAAATCGCGTATGAATGTTGATGAAATATTAAAGTTATATGTGGCAAAAAGAAAAAAAAAATACCATGAAAATAATGGAATGTCTGAATTTTATTAAAATGAAAAAATTAATTAAGAGCGTAAACAGAAGAATATATTACGAAGTTGATTAAATTAATTCATCCACCTCACTTACAGAACATGTTTGAAATTAAATTGTAAGTTTTCTTCTTTCCTCGCAACCACGTCACAAAACTTTCATTTATAAGGAATTAATATCATACAATCTTAATACAATTATTGAAGTAAAAATGTGTACATATACTTTAAGATAATAAGTATTTCTGTTCAATAACAAAGATGACTTTCGACGAGAACAAATTAATATTGTACGTAATGTACTAAAATAACGAAAGTCATATATAAAAAGCCCGATTCATTCTTGAATTGTTTCAAATAATTCCCCTGATTTTCATTTGTTTTTTTATTTTGAAATTAGTTTTTCACGCTAGATATTCGTATATCATACATGTATGTAGATATAAAATTTTTCTTCCATGTTTGGTAATTGAATCTTTCCAATCTTCAATATATTAATCATGAATAAACAGATCCGTGATATTTAATTATTCTTATTGTATTTGGAAATTTTTATCTATATTTCAGCATTCAATTGGAGAAAATTTTCACCAAGAAACACTATAACCTAAAAATATAAACTGCTGCGTTATATACAGCAGTTAATTTATCATGTCATTTATTCAATCATCATAAAATATATGATGAAAATATAAAAAAACAAGTTAAAAAGATTATTTTTGTTTATTTAAATTATTTGACAGATTTTAATGATAATAATTGGCGCCTACGATGACTGAATTTTGAATAATTAAAAAGAAACATGGATTGAAATAAAAGTATACGAATATTAAACTCTGAAAATATATTCATTTCACAATGAAAACTTGAGAATCCAGTCGAAATTAAAAAGAATGCAAAAGAGGAGCAGGATGATAAAATTATTTTTTGTGTGATTTTTTGTGGAAAAAAATTTCTTTGCAAAATTATGAAAAAATATTTAAGAAACTCAGGAAGAATCTAAAGATTGGTATACAATTCTTTGAGTTATACTTGACCAACGAGTAATCTCTGATAATATCGTATTTTCTCAGGTTTGAAATTAATTGTGATTATGTTTGAAACTCTCTGAAAAAATATTGGTGATTTTTGCAAATTCCTAGTCTTTATTAACTCTATATCATTGAATCTCAAGAATATATCTAGAAATTGCTAAAAAGTCTTTGGAAATCTCAGAAAAAAAAAATCGAATCATCACAATCTGAAGAATTAAAAAGTTTTTAAAAATCATTCTCGGAATATTTTTAAGTATTTGAAATATTCATTCACCGTATTGAATTAAAATGTTTTGGAAATATATTCGGTTCGTTACATAATCTCTGAAAATGATTACAAATGTCTACGAATTTTTCTGAAGTTGTTTTAAATAAATGAAAATTAATAGTGTTTAAATTAAAATATACATATATTTTTTTTTTCATTTTATATGAATTCTTGAAGCAATTGTTGCAATTCAACCAGACGAATGATAAAAATTCAGCCTCGCGAATGTATATCACACGTACAATTGTGCATTGTGTGACAATTTTCGATTTTATCTGGATTCATAAACCCTAGAAAATCCTTTACGCAAGCGTACATTTCATATTCATACCAATCTTGAAGGAGAAGTGTGACAACATCAAAAGGCAACAGTATGGTATGATCATGAAGAATAGTGACAGAAGGCGCAACTTGGGACATGTGGAAATCTCTGAAAACTCGCGACGAGCAAGAGTTTCACAATTAATTATTCGTATTGCTGTTGTCCTGTAAGTGATAAAGAGGGAATTTTTCTTACTTTATTTCGTCGCAATTACATTCTGTTACTTACCGACTTTTGAATAAGGACGACGAACAGATAACAATGACCAGGACTGAACTTTTTTGATCATCAAAATCTCGAGTTTGTAACTTTAGCTCAATATATCTTTCATGATACGACACACAGAGATAAAATAAAACTAACTACTATCATATTTGTTGATTGAACATCAATACTCGGAGTTTACAGCTTGAGTAATAAATAGCCGTTTTTTTTCTCTCTCGCTGCTAATTTTTAGTTTTTCAAATCTTGCATGGAAAAAACCGATAAAACAATTGCGAACAAATGCGTGAAAAATGTGTGGCATTTCATGAATATAAATAAACAAAACCTTTTGTTTTCCACAATTCATTAGTTCGTTTTATAATTTTTCTCTTTTTTATTGTTACTTACTATTCAACAATTCATTTTGTTTTTTTTTTTATCAAACATGTTAATAATTGTTGATTTTTTTTTTTTAGGTTGGTAGGAATCAATCCGATAATTCTTCCTTATTATATTTCTATGTCGTCGCTTTGTTTTTGGGCTTGCATAATTCCTGAAATATATCAAACAATAATTTTTATTTTACTCCAATGTACCTAACCTATAAAACAACTATCCTAACCTCTAATTCTGTTTCAACATTAAATTAACCAATATTGTAATACATAAATACATATATTCATATTATTTAAGTGAAAATCTAATGTTTAATAATTAAAATTAATTATTAAACATTATAGAATAACTTTTTTGTCTTTTTATTTACCTTTGGTTTACGATGAGGTCCACGACGAGGATAAGGACCAAATGGATCTCGTAATCCATTTTGATAATCAGTATAATGCATCCATGCTGTATGTCCAGCAATGAGAACAAGAGCAAATGCAATATGATCAACCATTCTTATTGCTCTTGATTATTCCTCTATAATTTCAAGTGATCACAATGAGTTTGTTAAAGGGAAAAACGTTACGTATTATTTTGACTGGTTTTATGATCCGACCACCAACGAACCGAACAGCTGATTCCACTCATTTCAATGTATAAAAGAAAAAAATAAAACTCATAACACTGTCGGTAAAACATTTCAACACAATTTGAATTTTCACGATTAGTCACTTTTTGAAATAAAAATGAATAAAAAAAGTAATACAATAAATGATAACAATTCAATAAATTGAATGAATAGTTAAGATGGATAAATATAAAATATAAAAAATATTGGACAGATTTTTTTTTCAAATCTTCACAGTTATTTTACGTTATATTTACAAATCAATAATTCATCTGTTGCATGTAATGAATCATATTAAAAATTATTTGTTTTTTTTTTATTGCATTGAGTAAACTTACTTTTGATCTTTATCCGTACTGCTTATCACTTAATATATTCCAATTCTTATTGTTTTTTCATGTTGTTTTTTTATTTTCCATCATTTAAATATATTTGTTAATTTACTTAATTATTTATTTTTTCAATAATAATATACTATTTCGCATATAAAAAACAATTACTTATTTGTATAGAGTATAAGATCGTTTTCTTTGTTTACTTTTTTTTTTTTGTTTTTCATTCAATTTTTTTAGTCAAGTTCTTGTTTTTAGTTCTCTCTTGCATCTCAATAATTATTTATATATGTATAAACGTAAAGACTTCGATCAAATTTATCACTAAAATGCATTCAATGTCTCCATATTCCCAAAATAATATATAAATTTTTTCGATTTTGAATCTAAAAAATGAAATTAACATATTTATATGCATAATTTCATACACATAAACAATTGCAATGCTTCTTCTTCCAATCCATATATTTCGCGTAATTATTTATTTATATTATGGATGAACAATCTCATAAAATCTATTTATCATCGATTTCATTTATAAATTTTTTCTTATTTCTTTGATAAGTTACTATAGATTCAAAAATTAATATTGAACAGATGTAGTATATTTGCTGCCATCATCATAAATATTATTATTTCACATGCCAGAGGGTGATTTGGTAGATAAATTTTTTGAATAATAAAATATTATCGATTTTGTCGTTAGAAATTAATTTTGTTTCTTACTATTTTACAATCAACAAGTTCGTAATACTATACATACAAAAGTAATTATTTTATCGTACGGTTTTGTACTATTAACACAAATTTTATGCATGAAAAAAAAAGAAAAAAAAAAGATTACACAAAGTAAAATTTTTTTATCTTGTTGTTGGGAACAAGGAAACATTGCCAATTCATCATGGGGCGCTAGCGATGAAAATATATTTAAAAAAAATTAAGTCCATTGAAATCTGGAAATTAACAACTAATACATGATATCTTTAAAAAATTAGAAAAAAAAAAATAATTATTTTCTCTTTTGAAAATATTTTATCATCTCAAGCGCCACTTGCTTATTATTTATTTTCATTTTGGCAATAGCCAACACCCTCCTCCCCATCACTCTACACACATTCACGCAGGTTGCTCTTGATCTATCTCTTCCTTTCATTATCTTTATTGTTGTTATTAATATTAAATTTTTCAATTGCTAAACTACAGAAACAACAAGTCTAATGATTCTTTTTTTTTGGATGGCAGGTGTGAGCGTGTTGTTTTTTTTTCTTCTTATTTTTTATTGATAATAATATTATTTCTTAAAATTATTATTAAAACTTTTTTTACTCACATTTTTATTTATTTTATTCTCAATTTTTTTTTTCTTTATTATTGTGTGTGGCGATGTGTGTGAGATCGGTTCAAGAGTATCTCCAAGAAAAAAAAAATTATACGACTCTCGTGTTTCCTTTTCATTGTTTGTTTACACTCCCTTATTTTTGTTTATAATCCACGAGGCACGTAAATTAAATTGTGTGTAGCTGTTGCATAAATAATAACATCTGCTTCACGATTTGTTTCCACATCCTAAAACAAGCTTCTTATTTGGATAGAAACAAAAATATGTAAAATTATTTTTTCCTGTAAATTTATTATATATTATACTGATTTATAAATTAACTAAAAATTTATTTACTTATAACACACGGGCGGGTAATAGGAACGGTCGTGATCGCAGAGTTAGGCACCGTCAATATTGAATAATATTATCAACAACTGCGAAACCACATGCACCCAAACCAGCACTAGACATTAATCGTACTAGATCTTGAGCATGCGATATCGCTACTTCCAATGGTGGCCGTCGTGGGAGGTTGGTCGATTCTAAAAAAACATTTAATATTCTATATATAATTTTTATCTATTAAATTAATTAAACTTCATCATATCCCAACTAATAATTGAAATATAAAAATAGTTTTTAATTCAATTCTTACCGAGAATTGCTGAATTAAGTCTTGCACAAACTGTTTCACGCTCTTGAGGATCCAATTGCCAACCAACTGGCGAATTCCAGGGATTCGAATACGCCAATAAACTAAATGCGTCTTGCAACATTTTTTTATTCGCCGCATTTTTACCATAAAGCTGTCTCAAATGAATTGATTGTGAATACAATTGTCGACCGAATTCAAGCATTTTTTCAATCGCCTGTTTATTACCACCACACAATTGTTTTTTACTACACTTTGTGGATGTCATTGAATTTTCCATATTACCACTTGTGCCATTTTGCTGTTGATTTTGATTGGCACTATCTATTTCTAACATCATTAATGATAATAATAATAATAATAATAAAACAAACGTATAATTTTATTTGTTCATTTTTTTTGAATACTAATTATTCAAGCTTAATAATTTTTTTTATTGTTTACTTACCCATATCAATATCTTCACCATTTTGACACTTATAACCATTGGCATTTGTATTACCATACTGATAACCATTAGTGCTACTATTTTTCACTCCATTTATATTACTTGTCGTATTATTATCCTCCATATCAACATCATTATTCTCAATTTGCCCATTAATAAAATGTGTTTCGGCAACGGTTCCATTTAATGAATTATTCAAATTCATTTCTTCAATATTTCCGTTATTTGTTAATTTTGTATACGCCTTTGTCGATTGTATAACACTTGCTTGATTATCATTACTACTGAAATTAACTTCTGAGTCGCTGCCGTTCACCATTTCGACAAATTGACGACATTTTAATGCAAACATTAAATTTGCATCTCGTTCTAATAAACCTGGATATAATCGACTTGTTAAGTCTATCGCCTCACCCATACGACCAGCCAATACTAACTTTAAAATTCCTGAAATTCAAATTTTAACATTGAATTAAAAAACTGTAGTTTATGAAATAAAAATATTCGTAAATTAAAAAATTAAATACCCACTTTGTCTATTTTTAATCGAATTAAAATCCTCCTCAAATACTTGTCCTGTACTATTGGCAAATGCCTCGGCAGTATCACAATAACCATGATGAACGAGATACGTTGAAACCATTCTAAAATATTAAAAAAAAAAAAATACTGAATATATAAAATAAAACGAGAATAAAAAATTAGTAAATTTTTTCTTTTCTTTTTTATTTTTACTTACTTGTGTAGAACAGCCTGCCACTGTCCTTGGCCATGATCAGGCGTTGGATAATTAATTATCTGTAATCTCGTACGTACACGTAGTTCATTTATCATATCACCAATATCAAAAACAAATGGAGTCTGACCAAAATTTGCATCTACCACTTCGCCAGGCGTTTGTAAACCCACAGTTGGATACAAATTAGGCTAAAAATAATGATATTTTTATCACAAATAATACTTTGTGATTATAATTATTCATTAAATTACACAAACAATCAAAAAAATTAAAAAATAAATTGTGTATTGCGAGTATAATTTTACCGGCAAGTCGGTGAAGGCTATGCCTAAGTGATGCCCATTTTTTGTGTAAAATGCCGTATTATCGACAAGATTTACTCCACAACCAATAACATCGCCTGTAGTAAATGTTGGTCCATATGGTTGTCCCGTACCAGATGAACAAAAACTGTGCCCATCATCTCCATGATAACCATAAGAATGCTTGTCCCATCCAGGCAATCTATTGACATTTACTCCATGAGCTGATAATCCAATTCCCATATAACCGTCACGACCTTTGCTGACTATTTTCACTTCGAAATAATACAACCCACATGCAGCTGGTATCGAATGCGTTGTGCGAACACTGGCAGCGTCTTTGTGTGTTTTTCCAAAACCTAAACAATCACAAAATTGAAATAATAATTATAAAATAATATTTATTAAAATACAAAAAAAAAAATCATAATATTTGTCATTTTAATTAATAAATATTTATATTTTCGTGTTTATTTATATTTTCATGTTTATATCAAATATTATTCTGTGCCCTTCAATGCAATCTGTGCCCAGCGACTTCATCATAATATATTCTAGGTCACTAGGTCAACCCGCTATCTTCATCGATGCGTTTCTACTAAATGTTCACACGGTAACCCGCAACCGCTGCATTATTTTAACATATAATATGAATATAACATAGAATTAAATTGTTCAACATACAAATCAATTAGTCTTTAATAATATTAAAAACTTTGTATAGGTATATGTTGTTTGAAATAAATATTAATATCAATTATTTTATGCTCAAGCTGCATAATATTGAAACCCAACATCAAACAAATATTCTACTTGTATTTTTATTTTAATAATAAATATTGTTAAAGTTCACACGTGTTGAAAATTCAATACAACGATGCTTTGAGATTAATGAATAGTAACTAAATAATGAAAAGAGGGGAACATAAAAAGAAAGTCGCGCGCATTGATGCGACTTGTAACTCTCCCCACTTTAATCTCATCTAAAATACCATTGGAATTATTTAATAATTATATACTGGACAATGTCTCATCATCGTTAAGCCAACAAAGAAGTTAAAATCATCTGTATCCACCAAAGCATTGCATGATTGTCGTTTTTAGAAGGACCTAGATATTGATACTGATAACGAATTATTTTTTGTTTTTCATTCACGATTTTTTATACAGTAATAACAATGCAAAAAATTTATTATGAAATATCTCTTATAAGGGTGTTTTATTTTTAGGCGATATTTTTTTTTTTTTTGATTGTGAACACTGAAAATCTGATAATTTATACAAAAAAAAAATATTCCCGTTTGAAAGAAAATTCTGAGTCAATTAAAGGCTTAGCGAATTCAAAAATTCGATTTTCCATATAAATAACACGAGAAAATTTTTTTTTCGATTCAGCTCGATTTTTCGGTAATCAAAATTTTTTTTTGATGCTATTACTTTGTTGATTCAGCATTATTAGCGTTTATTGTAAGATAATAATTAATGTCAAATCAATAAATTCCAGTTTAAAGAAAATTTTTTGTCAATTATAATCAAATTTCACCTTTTGAACAACTTTTTTGTAGCAAATTTAATGCCCTATCAAAGTTGAATATTCATTTTTTTCAAAAAAAATTTTTGATTCCCAAAAAATCGAGTTGAAGTCGAAAAAAAAAATTTTCTCGTGTTATTTGTGTGGAAAATCGAATTTTTCAATTCGCTAAGCCCCTAATTAACTCTGAATTTTTTTTCAAATAGGAATATTTTTTTTTTTGTATAAATTATCAGATTTTCAGTGTTCACAAACAAACAAAAAATATCGCCTAAAAATGAAACACCTTAATCTCTTACATGTCCATGAAATAAAAATTACAAATGTATACAAACAACCACTACTAATGAGGCTCAATAATTCAATAACTTTATGCGATTTGTAGCAGAAAAAAATTGTCATTAAATTTATATTAAGTGAAACTGTAGTAGATATTAAAGAAGGAGTAGAAAATTAATCATGCGATGATAATATGATGTTAACAAAAGAAATGGAAAATGAAACTAAGTAGAGGGCACAAATGGTGTGATCAATCTATGGGAACAAAAGATGAAAGGGACGTCATGGTCATTGATACCTGGAAATAAGCATAGAATAAATCATTATTTTTCCACCGAATTTTAAAAATATTAAATAATTGATAATCAAATAAGTCTGTTGAAGTAAAACTCAAGTAGTAAGTAAATGTACATCAGTGCTTTATATGTGTATGTATATATACACATACATACATACATACATACATACATACATACATACATACATACACATATTCATATACATAACATACATGAATATGTGGATAGAGAACAGCTGTCATTGTCTTTGTCAAGACCAAAATATAAATATTTTTTGGCACAAAAATTTACTCGTAAAAAAAAAAAGTAGAAAAGTTGGATTAATATGACAGATGATGAAAAGACATTTTAGAATATCTCTGAGAAACGTCATTGACGTACAATTGTGAACCGATCAGCTGATTTCTTTGTTTAGATTGGTTGACACACGCATCGAGAAGTAAAAAAAATATTAAGCATTTTAAATCAATAATTTATGTACACCTTTAACATTTTTTTAAAAAATTAAATTGATATCATTAAGATGCAGTTTAATAAAATTTTTACCAACTGTCCAACTGACAAATGAAGTTTAATTATAAAAAGGAAAAAAAAAAATTGGAAATAAAAATGAAACAGTGTAATACATCGTGAATGTTCGTCTTTTCATTGGTGCATGGTCGTATATGTATATGTATATATATAGCGATAGGTGATGTGGAAAATTGTGAGTACGAGTGAGATAGGAATGTATGTGAGGCCCTTACCTTTGTAATGAACGCGAAGATTATTTTGCGACAGACCAATGTAATTATACTTGTCCTTTGGGCTCCATGATCGTGGTAATGGAGTCTCCTCCTCGTTCACCATAGGATATAGCATTTTTAACCGATCCACAACTTGATTTTGTTCAGAATTTGCTCTGGTAGACTCCATAACAGTCCGTTCGTCGCTGGTGGCAGCCATCATCGTCTTTCGTGAACCCCCACTACACTTATCTTTCGTTCTTGCGCACATTAAAAACATACCATTTTTATAGGAGAAGAAGAAGGGAGAAATTTCACCACGCGCACAAATTGTCGCGCAGCCATCTATGCGCGCGCGTAATCGCTATTTTCAATTATATCTATTTTCTACAACTCTTATCTCATGTCGGCAATATACCTAGGTTATGTATTACAAATCCCTATTATAGTAGCCCAATGCGCGCACACCGATCGCGCAAACTCCGCGCGGTACACTATCTTGAGTGAATCCCCTGTGACACCACAGTGAGCCACTTTAGGGGAAATCAAATGTACGCCCAAATATAGCATTTGGTGCACTCCACCAAAGGTGGATTTTTCATATATCAATCCATAGTACCAACTTAAACTTAAATTCAAATTGTCTTGATTGTCATTCAACAAATATGAATGTTAATATAGATAAATATTATTTCAGTATTATTGTTTAAATATGATAAATAAAAGAAAATACACAATTTTATGTAATTTGTTTATTTGTCGTTAAATAAATTCGAATTTGAGTTAAAAATGAATTTTGACATAATCGTTAGAATTAAGATAGAAATTAATATTCGATTCATTATTGTGGGATGAAAAATAATGAAAAATACCGAAGTTCAAAAATAATTACGATACGATATACGAACGAAGTTTTAGAACATCCTGTTGTAATTTCTTCATTTCATCACCATCCATTTGTAAAGTTCCTGCACAGCCTAAGAAGAACTCAGTTGAAAAGCATTTTTCTCTGTAAACATTTAATTTAAAATATTAAACTTGTATGTAAGAAAAACACAGGTAATCAACGATCAAATTCATCCATTAGTTTATATATTTAATCACCGCAAAAAATCATCAAACAATAACCTCAAAATAAAAGAAAAATTTTTTTATGAATTCTAACCTCTTAAAGTTGCATTTATAATCATAAAAACATCAAATTTTATTTATATCAACTGAGTGAGCTCAAGTCTATGTATATTAATCAATTTTACATGTAGATTATTCAAATTAATTTGAAGATGAATTCATTTGATCTCATTCAACTATTTTCTTTTCAGGGGATGACAAAAGTAAATAAATACTAACCTGCAGTTCTTGTAAATGGATGGTTCATGATACAGATAATAACAGTCTTCACAAACGTTATCCAGCCTTGAAATAATTTTTTTTTGTTCTAAATTGTAATCGCCTGATTTTGGACAATCCAAATTGAAAAAGAACGAACGTCGAGATCGTTTTATAGCACCAGCATTTACATTATCGAAACATGGTGAAATCAGTACTAAAATAAGTAATGGATACAGTTTATACGAAAACATTTTGGATTCTCTTTGTTGGTGGTAGCTTTGATTTGACGTATCTGAAAATAAATGACAAATTATTTAATCAAGTCAAGAATTAATATACACATAATCTTGAATTCTACGGTTGTCCCAAAATTATCACAAGGAATATCACATTGGTAATGCTTAAATGCTTGCTTGATTTTTAGGACAATAAATATTCAGATAAAAGGACTTTGACAATTTTAATAATCGAAAATAATTGAATTTTATCTACGAAATTGTATACGCATATCAAATTTCTCTATGAATTATTGCAGAAAATTTAATGGTATACAAATTATTCTATAAATTTTTTTTTTATCAAAAATTTAAATATTTGTTGAATGATTAATATATATTTTTGTAAAAGATTATTGCAACGTTTTGGTATAACTATTCAACAAATAGTTAATGTGGTCTTTTAAATTATTAATAGATAATTCCGTTTTGTAATTTACAGGATAATTTTACGAATATTGAAAAAACTAATTTTTAATAGTGAGAGAATTTTTAACAAATCAACTATTGAGCTTTACAACGTCGTTTTATTCCATAGAAAAATCTCAATGATAAATAATTTGTTGTTACACTAAAAAGAATAAAACCATGACGCAGTATAGATATATTTTAGTTATCTATCACGACTTTTTTTAAATATAAAAATTTTAGATTGCGACATTTTTATAACGACCGCTTGCAAATCTTTTGACAAAAATACTACATCTCATTTGTTTATTTATAATTATAGAAATTGTACAATGAATAATGTTGAAATATCAAACACTGTTTTCTATTTCCATTTTGTCTTATAAATAAACAAATGAGAAGGTCTATTCACGGTTTTAAACCAACAAATAAACATATAAATTTCTATATTATTTGTTGTGAATTATTTGATGATGCAGCAATTACAGATGTTATAATACTATCTCCAATAATTGTAATAATTCCGATTGAAACAAGCATTCTTTTTATGATATATACATCATCGTTTTTTTTTTTTATAACTAAAAAAAATTATCAATGATTTTCTTCTTGATTGAAATAATTAATTGAACGCTGATCTCTTTTGATTAATGAATCACAATTAGCATTGGAAACGTACGTGTCAGCAACCGCATCTAATACAAGAACATTTTCAATGTTTCCCTTTTGAAAAATTAAATCAACACATTTTAATTGCTAATTATTATTATCCTTCAAAATTTTGCTTCTGATCTGTCAAATAAATTTCATCAATAATTAAATAATCTATCACTACAAATTTTTTTTCACGAAATATGAATTCAACAAATTATTAAACCATTATACAAAATAATTTATTTTCTTCTTTATATTCTTTTTCTTTTTACAAACTTATTAGCTTATTTTATCAAATAATTTCATTGAATTATTCATACTGTATAAAATAATTAATAAGTAAATACTATTTAAATTTCTTTTTCATACTTACATAGAAGTTGAACTTTTTTGTAGTGTCGGGATTGAGAGCTCTGAAATGAATGACAGGAACGAGAGGGTCGACTGCAAAAGAATTGTAACCCACCACTAATCCGCTGGATTGACAAATAATTATCAATTTATTTTCTGTAAACGACCTTGGAAAAATGAAAAACCAATAGAAAAAATAATTTCAAAGCTTATCTATAAAAAATATATATTTAAATACCTAGATATTTGAAAGTATTATATTGATTGATAAACCCCACCTTTTCAATAATCTATATCAATATTATTTATAATTTGATATGTAGAAAGTTATTGAATATCAATTTTTATATTTTTTTCATGATAAACCAATGTTTTTAATTATTATATTATCACTCATTTTCAAGGCTACTTTAAACATAAAATAGATTATAAAATATTGTCTGCGTTTGTTGCTGAATTTCTGTAATACATAGTCATTAATAATTTCTATTTTTATTCTAAAAACAACGGAAGAATAATTTTTAATTCATTCCATTTATTTCTATGCATACGCTGAGTCACAAGTTCTCTTCTACTTTCTTACAAACCGATATAAGGTGTATTTTATAATTGATATGTAAGATATGAGTTCTAACATTAGTTAGCTTTCAAAATTATCTAAAATGACTGTGGCCCAACTAGCATAAAGTTAATTATTTTATAAAAAGAAAGGAATATGAATAAATTAAATAACAAAATTACTTCGCACACAAATGTTTGATGTCACAGGTGGTAAACTGTAAATATTCATTATCTAAACAATTCAATAACACCATTGAATAAAAATAACAGTAATAAAGTTCAATTTTAAAACATTAGTTTGTTTTATAATCGCCTCTAAAATATTGAGACTCTAATATATAATAAATAAAAATTATTCATCTATGTTGAATCGAAAAATACGCCTGAATTACCCTGTAATTTTGTATTATTGTATTTTTTAGTAGTTTATGATATTAAGAAGTATTTATAACAATCAGGAAATAACTTTTGCTGCATTAGAATTATTTATAAAAATCCTTTCGACATTTTAAACAAAAATATATAACAGCGGAAAGATCGGAGGAATAATCTGTATATTCGTAACAATCAAGACACGTGGATGTATCGGGTCTGTATATATGACAGAGAGGGAGAAACACAGAGATACAGAGACAAAGAGTACGACATACAAAATTGGATAAAAGTATTTACTACGGAATTCTTTTCATTGGTCATTTCGGTAGAATAAATAATGATAGAACGAATAATCATTTATAGTCATATATCATTATTTATTCCATCTCAAGACATTTCATAATTATATTTAATATTCATCAGTATTAATTGCTGAATTCACCAATTAAGGACGTTCATTCATGAAACTTTTTAGTAGATAAAAAATTTTTTTTTTCAGTTTTGATAAGTTAAATCATGTAGCTATCTATTCTTGAAATTTCAAGACACCTTATCGATAATTTAAGAAAGTTATTAAAGATCAAAATTCAAATTTTTAACATAGAGCCTTATGGAGAATTAGCATTTTTATGTATTTAAAATTTAAAAAAGTATATTGTAATAGAGTAGATACAATAATAAATAATGTTTAAAAATATTCTTTGAAATATGTAGTTTATATAACTCCACAAAAAAACAGGTGTTGACGAATGTTTGAATTAAATATTAATTATTTTAATAAAGATAATTAAAACTGTTTTGGTAAATTTGTAGCCATCTTAAAAATTGGCAACAACGCGCAGTAACGAAATATACACATATGCACATACACATTGAAAGTGTCAAAACATAACATAGGCACTGTTGCCAAATTTATTTAGTAATTCAAATGGCGTCAAATCAATTGTTAATGTGGATTAACTGATTTTTTTAAATTAATACCTTGAAATTAATTGGTACATGTAAAAAATAATTATAAATCATTGTAAAATTATTAATATATTTTACAAATTGTTTCAAGCCTCGAATAAATTTTATAAAAAGTTAGTACTCATTTGACTCTAGCGTAGCGAATGAACGTCCTTAAGATACAGAAAAAAATGAAACGAGAACATGGTTTGGCGTGTGGCAGTTATGTCGGTTGGTTCGGATTAGAGTCCCTCTAGTAAGAGTTAGGACAAAGACGCCATGTTTCGTCGGAAAAAGAGGGGGTATTCGCGGTAAAATTT
>JAQQBS010001425.1:2245606-2263511 GCA_030347275.1 Microctonus aethiopoides
ATAGAATCCGACGAAACATGGCGGAACCAATCAAAAGCTGAGTAAAGGTGTCCGAACTCTTACTAGAGGGACTCTAGTTCGGATGCTGTGATACGGTGTCAAAATTCAAATATCGGGGAAATTCTCATGATCCCCATCATAGCCAAGTGCACGCACCGATCGTGCACCGCGCGTGCACCTAGTGCATTCTCATGTAAATCCCTGTATAGTCTTTGGTGGAGTGCACCAAATGCTGGGGATATGCGGTAATACATATTGTGACAGCACGAAGTGGAATTTGATGGAATGCCACAAAATAACCATAGAGGGGTACATTAACGCACCATTTTCAAATATGTTATTATGCACAGTCGGTAAGGAAAACGAATTCATGCAACTTCATCATTTGGCTGAGTAAAAACGTATAGATATGTCATCCACGTGTATCGTATTTATATTTTATAAAGCAGAGAACTTATAAATATTGTTCTATTAAATTTAAAGATGTGTAGTTTAAATGATAATGATATTGACGAAGAAATTTCAACATTAGAATCGATAGAGAACAATATTATATTGTAAGTAAAATTGCATATTTCTCTATGAAAAATTATACAGTATTTTTGCAATAAATATTGAGGTTATGTTAATGTTTCAGGGATGGCAAACAGTGTCAAAAATGTAATAGCGAAGACGCAACAATAAAATTGCGTAGCAGAAATGTTTATTGTCAATCATGTTTTCAAATAAGTGTCACACACAAATTTCGTGCAACATTAGGAAAATCAAAGATAGTCAGACCAAATGATAAAGTTTTAGTGGCGCATTCTGGCAGTGGGAAATCAACTGCTCTGTTGCACTTGATAAAAGCTGGCATGCATGAATCTGTTCATAAACGTTTAGTATTCCAGACACAAGTAATATTTATTGACGAAGGAATGATAAACAATTATAGTATTGATAAGAGACAGTCAATAATTAATGAAATCCAATGTCAAATTCAACCTCTGGAATTTGAAACATTTGTTGCATCATTGGCTGTAAGTTTAGATCAAAATAATTTTGCAGAGATTGAAAAAATACAAAATTATTTGATTCTAGATAATGATAAAAATGATAAACAATTAATTGAATTTTTTAACAATTTAACAAGTGAAACATCGAAAGAAGATTTATTGAAAAAGTTAAGATTGAAAGTCATTGTTCATGCTGCAAAGTTACTTGGATGCAATAAAATTTTCTTTGCTGACGACTCAACTTCTTTATCAATTTGTATTCTTACTAATGTATCATTGGGACGTGGAGCACAATTGTCATGGGACGTTGGATTTATCAACAATCTTTATGGTGATGATTTGATAATAATGCGACCATTAAAAGACTTTACTCGAGATGAAGTCAATTATTATTTGCATATGCATAATTTAAAGGCTATTAATTCAAAGAAACTGATGACAAACACTGATTCTTTCTCATCAATTCGAAAATTAACTGAACACTTTTTAACTGATTTAGATTCGCAATTTAATGGGACAATGTCAACAATATTTCGCGTTGGTGAAAAAGTTAGCGCTGTTGCTGGTTGTTCAGTTGATCAAAATGAACATTGTATTTTATGTGATGCGCCATTAGACACTTCAAATTTAGGCGATATTACTTCAGCGATTAAAGCAACAGCATTTTCCAAATTAATATCATCTGGTCAGACAAAAAACAGTGGCGTGAATGGTATCAATAACTGTTCAGATAATAGCTCTGAAAATTTAGTTGAACCTTCAAATACTGATAATTCTTGTGGGAATTGTGCAGAAAACTGTTGTATAAATAACAAACTAAATACTTTATCTTCAAAAGATATTTTATCGTGCCTTTGTTATGGTTGTCGATTAATATTTAACGATAGTCGCAATCATCAATTATTACCAAAGTTTTTAATGAACAATGCAAAAGAACAATTATGTTTGAAATCTATGCGCAACGAAATTACTAATTTTTTATTGTGAAAAATTATAAACTAAATAATACACATGTTGAATATTGAATTGAAAAAAACAGAATTCAATTTTAATTATGTTTCGCCATTAACTTTTATTAATAAAATATCGTTTTAACACATACAGAACATTTGTAGGTTATACGTCAACCTACACGTACAATTTTTAACCATTTTCTGATTTTAAGTTAATTTTTTTGGTTCAAACATTGCCACGACAGCGATTAATTGACATTCAAAGCAACGTAATGCAAATTTTTCACTTAAATAAAGCATTATACATTAGAAATTATGCAATTATTTTATGATTTTTATGTTTGGAGTGTTATTTGTAGACACTTTTGGGTTTGCAGTGTGCTACTACTATCTCTATTGATTATTTCAGACCTGTTTTAACTGAAAGGCACTAAGCAACGACATATCAATAAGATATAATTACGGAAACAATACTACAAACTTTCATAAGGATCAAGAGTTGATATCTTAAATGTGAAAGAAGAAACAAGATGTATATATTTTGATTCAAGAAGTACATATGGTGTATTTTTCATTCAGAATGAAGGCTTAAGGAAACTGGAAAAAATCGAGCATCAGTTTCTTTAATGTTTGGAGATAGTATAATTGATTGAGATATTCAATAATCAACTGGTGAAGAATTCGGATATTTTAACGGGATGTCAGTCGGAAAAGCTACAACATGTAAAGATGCATTAAGACGTTGGGAAGAAGATAATGGTGTTGAAGCGTCATCAGCAACTGAAGTAAACCTAAGTTTCCAATGGCCACCTATTGAAAGAATGGATAATTCATTATCAATACTGTCAAAGTGCGAGAAATTGTCTTTATCTACAAATATGATTGAAAAAATAGCTGGTGTAAGTTCCTTGAAAAATCTGAAAATTCTTTCGGTTGGTCGGAATGTTATCAAAAGTTTAACTGGACTGGAATCGCTTGGAGAATGCTTGGAGGAATTGTGGATATCATACAATAGTATCGAAAAAATGAAAGGAATTAATGTTCTGAAGAAATTAAAAGTTCTCCACATATCGAACAACCTAGTTAAAGAATGGAATGAATTCATGAGACTTCAAGAAATGATGGATTTAAGAGAATTGCTATTTGTTGGCAATCCACTTTGTGATAATATTGAAGTGAGTTCTTTATTTTGAAACTTTTGAATAGAATTGATGTAGGGGAAGAGTGGAATGAAAGAGCCATTATCATTTACGCAGTAGTTTACGAACGAATCATGGATGTATTATTATTTTAAGATAGTAAGACTAGCTAAATGTCGCCTATAAATGTTTGACAGTTTATCAAAAATAAACGGCGTCGATACGACATATTGAAGATTTCGTCGTCAAAAAGTAACTTTTTGAGTTCATTTTATTTGTTTTTTGACGTGTATACGGACAAAACTAATAGTAATATGATTATACAATAATTTTATAGATATATTAGGCCTTCTAATACCATATATAATTTGCAGGCAAATCTTTAATTTCATACTAATTTTCGGGGTTATGTTTCTTGGGAGAATATGTTTTGAAAGAGCCGGGCTGCAGTGTGATGAAAAAGCCAGCTTTATATGGTCCCTTCAAAAAGCTCTTACTGAGAAATCTGAAAAAAATAAATGATACAGACTCTGCAGATACATCAAATAAAATTATATGAGTTCTTAAAAAAATCGTACCTAGTCAGATTGCAATGATTGATCTCAAACGGCTAATTTCATGAGAATTTCTTAGATTTAAGTGAATATTTTATCTAGAGTTTGCGTTATATAAAACGTTTTATAATTATATAAGATATAAAATTATATCTTGACATTATCAGTAAATAATATCTTTATTAATCTAAAATTTCAGTCATGTAATAAGAACTTGGCTCTTTCAAAACTTTGGGTGGCTTTTTCAATGCTAATGTGCTATGAAAGAGCCAAATTTCATTATTTTCACAAATGATTACAACCCCCAAAAATACCGATAATTTTGAAAAATGTTTCATGATATCACGAACATAAATGAATGAACAATTACTTATTATATAAATTTTTTCAATTATTTATTTCCTTCTATATTATTTATCCCTTTTTTCAAAACTGGCTCTATCATGCCACTCTTCCCCTATTTTCTGCTTTTAGGGTCACGAAATTAAAATTGTTTATGTAATCAAAAATTTCGTTGATGTCATTTTTGCCACTATTGCTATTGAGTGATATTTATAAGTGATTCATTGTCAATAATTCAAACATACTCATGATCATGCAGGCATGTGTCGCTGTTACGACACTTGATACTTCCCAGAAAATTGTTCCACCCCTGAATTGTTCTCAGCAAGACTGATAATACCAATTTTTTCATGTTATTACTTGCGCATTTAATTAAACAAATTAATTCTCATTGTCATATTGTCTTCATTTTTAAATATAGACTGAGGTTTGGAGAGCTGACGTAGCACGACGTTTACCAAACTTGGAGAAACTGGATGGTGATCCAATTATACGAACTGACGAAAACCATATGGGAGTGTTGACACAGACCGTACCAAAAGCTGACACATCGCCAGGAATGGGGAAATCAAGTTAATGAACTAAAAGCATTAATGGATTACACCCTTTTTATCAAACTGTACATCGGTAAAGTCCTGAGAACACGTGAAAAAATTCTGTGCCGCTTATTTTTTAAAATATTCAAAAAGCCATTGTATTTAATCCCGAATGCTTGATCAGAACATGTCTCGTTGGATCTGCAATAAATCAGACGAAATTAATATCTGATAATTTTTTTTAAGGATGTTACAAAACATAGACACTTAATTCCTGATGAAATGTCTTCAGTTCTGGAAAAATCAATACATTATACAACTATTCTTGACCATTCCTGATAGTATTATTTTTCTCTGACGATTAATTATAAACAAATTGCTTAATTCTATTGTATTATGCGTGAATTATATTTACTTATACATAATTTGAAAGAAAATATCCCGTTATTGATTTTACGAATTTTCTACTTTGAAGTAATTCCGTATCCAAATCATTCATTAACCGTCAACAAATCATGTTCAAAACTCCGAATTTATTTCCCCGGCTAATATTATTATAATGAGTCAGGTAACTATTAACAATATGAAGTACCTTAAAGTTTTGCGAGGAAAACGTAGAGAAATACATTTTATACGTAAACGAAATGATGTTTTTGCATCGAATCATAGTTGGTCGGTCAATACTAACGCCACAGATAGTGGGGTGAAACGGAAATGTCGCGCCACCGATCGAGACATTCTATTTACTCAAAAAACTATCAACCTCCAACTTTTTCTCAAAGATATCTTATACCTCATTACATCTTACATCATCTGCGATATATCTTTCTCACCAAATACGTTTACTTAATCATATATTGATTAAATGATTGCATTATTTATGATTAATAAAACCTCCACCGTGGCTCATCAATAATAGTATCATTAATTCTGAGACAGTAACACCAAAAATGCTCCTATAAAGCTTAAAAAACTTCACATTAAAATGTACAAGAATTTATTTAATAAATGTCATTGAATAGGTGTCGAAATTAAAATTTTAAAGTGATTTCGCAATCAACAAATTGTTTAATACCTCAATAATAACTATATATATATGTTATATCTGATGTAACATTTATATAAATGTTATATAATGTTTTATTTTTAATATAGATGTATTCACTTGGTTATACATCATAAAATAACCTACTCCAAATGGTATGAAGAGAATTTTTATATAGAATTTGTATTACTTTTTTTGCTTCAAATGAATCATTATAAATTTGGAATGAATAAAACTCATGAGAATATCAATGAAATATTTCAATTGAGATTCAATCACTGAACTCGACTTGAAACCATATACATACAATGTCATTTATAATTTCATTTGCACCACTTGTCAGACAGTAGATATAATTACTAAATTCATTATCAATAATGTATAATATAATTTTATAAAATTTATGCTGTTTTATCCAATCTCAAAATTGAAACTATAGTTACATAATTTCAAAATCTCTAAACATAATAAGGACCTTGATTAAATAAAGAAAGCATATTTCGCAAAAAGTAAATGAACTTCAATCACAAATTTAAAAAAAAAAAAAAGTAGATTTAGTTCAATTATTCGACACATAATTCATTACGCAAGGGATGTTTTATAAGGCATCAATACCAATATAAAAATTGAACGAAATATTCATTTGAAAGGATGCTTAGATGTTTATGCCATCGAACACGTGAGTTCTTAAACTCATAGAAAATTATATTAGATACCGGCCGGCTGAAATGATAGTAAATTCTCGCTGTTATCCTGATATAATTGAAAATTTTAGGCATATAAATGCGCATGAGTTGGCAAGAGTGTTGTGGAGGGGAAAAAAATCGAAGAATGAGCGCAATAGTTGGGGATCCCTGTATGCGTCAACCAATGAAACGTCGTCTTGGAAGGATAGCGACGCGGGAAGGTCAGGGGACGGAAACGTCACTGCGTCGAAAAGCATTTTGGAGAGGGAATCCCCTGCGTGAAACCAGCGCAAGGGCTTCTTTATGGAACCCGGTCTAGAGAGCCGGCAGCCCTCAGTGTGAGTTGCTGTCAAGGCATCTACTGAATTTAACTTCGGGATTGTTGGAGATATAATACAAAACTTTTTCCTTCGTCCGTATTACTTTCTTGAATTTGAATCGGATATATGTAAATTTATAAATTACACATGTTTATACATGTATATAAACTGATAAATATCTGCCAATTATTTCTGTTTTAATCAAATACTTTTAATAGTGACATTAAATAATATAAAATCAATACATTTAAATTTATTTCATTTTCATTTACTGCCTTTTTATTTTTATTCATGAATATCACTTTCTTCGAACAAATAAAGCTAAATATCGATAATTCGAATAGTATATAGATTTAATTTAATTTGTTCATACTAATCGTCGATTGTGTTGCATTGTACGTTCGTCAATCATCAAGAATATATAAAGACAAATTTCGTTTGGTAAGTTATCACTATTCACAATTTAAATAACTTGTATAAAATAACTTATGGAAGAATGAATAAATGGATTAAAAAAATAGACTCTTAACTGTCATAAACAGATCTAAATATTTAAAAAGGAAATTTATTTGATAGAAAAATTGTTACGATCTAAGAAATAGTTCGGACTGAGTCGAGTGTAATGTCATTAACAGGATTCAGTGGGCGATATTTGGGTGGAGTTGTTACTAAGGGCTATGTATTGATGCAACTAAAAACCCGACTTACGGAACAGAATTTTACTTCATAACGCAGGACAAAGGATGTGTATTTAATATGGAGATAAATCGCCATAAATGAGATATTTATTTGAATAGAAGTGACTTTTCTAAATGTAGTAATTAATATTCCACTCATTTGAATGAAAATATTTTTTATATCAACGAATGTTATTTTGTTTTATGAATTTCACACATCTTTTCTCGATGTAAGTTTACAGGAATCATAACATTAATTTGAAGATAGTGAACCCAGTGCAACATAAAGTGTAATACATCAAAGTTCATCCAATGACTTTATCTATTTTACGGATATCTAATTAAGATATTTAATTTTGCAGGCATAAGTATAATGAATCCTACTAGAGATAAAGGTGAAAATGAAGACGGCAAATCGGAATTAGCTATGAATGAGAATATGGCAACAAGCACAGTATCCATGAATACCACTTCAACAGCATCACCTTTTCAGCAACATCCACCACCATCTCCATTGAGTGGGTGTTATCTTCTTGTCGTGCTTCCTGAACCGCACACTGCACAACATAAAGATCTTATACTCAATCGCCTTGCTAAAGGTACGTGTTAGCAAAATGTGAATTACTTCCGTGTTTCTTGTTCATGTAAAAATGCAACTAAAAAAAAAACTGATTAATCTGTTTGTTAGTATGAGTAACAGAGCAATATTTCTACTATCTTTATTTTAGTGATATATTTGAAAAGTGTAAAATTTGATTTAAATTAAAAGCTACGAAGAATTTTCAAAATTATGTGGTTGAATTTGAAGTTCATGATTATTCTTGAACTATGTAATGAAATTAAGTTGTTGAGAACAATTGTAGAAATGGGGAGACTTCCATGCAAGACAGGCAGAATCGAAAATATAAGAATGAGCTAAATTTATCGTAGGTATTTGGCCGTCTCCCTCGTGTGCCATATGTGCACAGTCACTCTCTTATTTTTCACTTATTTTGTTCTCGTTTTCTGCAACTTAAGCTCGCCAGAATTTGATACTCTGTTCTTGAACCTGGCCTTGAAACATTTCCTATGCCTTCATCAACGGCAAAAATGTATTTATCATTGATTTCAAAATTTATGATTAGTCTTTTTTTTTTATACTGATTGAGTATCTACAATTTGTCAAATTTTTAGCTTATTTTCACTATGACGGGTAAATTAATATTTTGATTTTGAAGTCATATTGAAGCGACGTTATTTGAATCAAGAAATTTCCCCTTAAAAATATGAAAAAGAACGTGCTAAAAAAAATGATACAGGGGAGATTTTCTTAGTTACTAAATTTATGAATAATTATATGAATAGAAAAATCAAAATTCTCAGCATTTAAAATTATTCAGGTTCAGAAGGAAATAAAAAAATGAGATGAAAAAAATTTTTCGAATTATATCTATTGATAAAAACGAAACGCCATTGCGTCATTTTAACTATGAACTTCGTTTTTATGACGTCACAGTTGCCGCACCCCCGTCACGTGGTTCCTACGAAACCGAATCGATCAGCGCCGGCATATACTCTTACAATTCAAAATGAAATATAAAATAATATATAATTTACAGGATATCAATTATCAGTTATGCTATACATATTTAAATATTTATAAATTACGAAAGCTATATCGTTTAATAATATGTTTCAGGTTTTTTGTCATGGGATAAAGACAGTTGCCATGTCGATTTGACAAAAGAATTACAGGCACTAGTAGCTCAATCACCTGAAGGTGAAGAAGCTAGAAATGGTAATAAAAATTAATTATTATTCAATTGTAATTTTTAGTTGATGATCATTTGCAATGAATTTTGTTTTTTAATCCTCAGGTGAACGACTAATACAATATGCAACAGAAAATCTCGTTACAGAAATTTTAATACATCCGCAAACTAATACACTTTTGCAATGTATTAGAAATTTGCTAGCTAGTTTTACAAAGCATCGCCATATCATTCATGCCGGCTATACATTCAATGAAAATGGTTCCTGGATACTTCAGGTTGAGAAAATTTTAATAAATCATATACACGGAGAGAAAAATTGTTGAATTTTTGTAGAGAGAATCAAACGAAAATTACCATGCTGTCTAGTAACCGAGTCACAATTGCCAGGAAAATAAAAATTATTTACCAACAATATGAATATTGACACTCAATCAAAAATTCTTCCTTTAAAATAAAAATTCACAATTAAACCCTTAAAATATCATGTGACGTCTATATAATTCTATATAGAAACCATTTTAAAAATAAATGTATTCATTTGTTTATAAAATGGTTTTTATACAAAATTATTTAGAGGTCATGTGATATTTTAAGGGGCTAATTGTGAATTTTTATTTTAAAGCAAAGTAATTTTTATTGAGCGCCGCTGCTAATTCTTAGACATGAATAAAACAAATTATTAAATATATTAATATATAAATAAATTATATAAAAAAAAATAAACGAAAAAATCAAATGAATAAATGAGGAAATAAAATGAATAAATAAATGAAGACATAAATAATTTACAAATTTAATACGATTAATTTGTTTCCAAAGAACACTTTTCAATGGCAATGTTGACCATTGTAAGTTGCAATACGTTATGACGCAACAGAATACATTGAAAGAACAATAGACACGCCAATTCTCGGAAAAAGCTGAAGACTCCATAATAGTTTTTCTTCGTTTGAAAGATGAATATTTAAAAAAATGTCATTTATGAGTATTTTGTAGTGCACAGCACAGTAAAATTTCATAGATTTTTCTCTCCGTGTATAAATAACATTTTTAATTTTTCATTCATTTTGGAATGTATGTTTATAATATTATTTGCTCGAAATAGGATGGGACCTTTAGTCTTGCTGACTTTTTGGATGCATTTAACGAACATGATGTACAACGAGTGCTTCGGGCTTATGAGAATAGCGTAACAATAGATATTAATTGCGCAAACATTGGTGATTGGTCAGGACAACGTTTGACAAAAGATCCTAGTACACGGTAAAGAAACATTGAAAGCAAAATTAACCATAATATAAATATAATCGTATAATTACAAAGGTTTATATTTGTTTCTTCCTCTTCAATAGGTCATGCAGAATTCGATTGAATCCTGATGATATTTTGACAGCAGGCATGCCAGCAATAACGAATTTCACGAATTATATCAGCCAATATTTAGTGTCGCAGGGGCTTGATGAATTAATGCGGCCGTCAGATGTAGTAGGCAACATACGATTCAGTCATCCAACACTTTATGTCTTCCCGGGTGGACAAGGTGACGCCGCCCTTTTTGGCATAAATGGCTTCAATATGCTAGTAGATGGTGGATTTGCAAGAAAATCATGTTTTTGGGATTTTACACGGCATTTAGATCGTTTAGATGCAGTTTTATTTACACGATTGAATAATAGTAATATTGGTGGTATGTCAAGTGTATTAAAAAAGAAAAAAGAAATGCATGTCTATCCACAAATTGGCCATTTCTTTTGTAATTTAGTTGAACGCAAACATGTTCAATCACCAGATGGTGATAAAGATCTTGATCCACTTGTTTTAAGTTTAATTGATCTCGGTCAAGAAATGATGACCAACTTGAGACACATAAATTTGCGTCCACATCCGTGTTATCGTAATTATGAGCCCATTAATCTTTATCATAAAGTCGGTCACGGTACATTAGACATGTATGTTCTTAGCCCGACGAAAGACAGTCGAGAAGTAAAAGACTTTCTCACCAAATGGAATACTACAGATTGGAAACTTTTCGCGAATTCGCAGAAGAAAGATATAAATAATATGATATTCCCCATTCAAAATTTGGTATCAATATGTGCTTTACTTGTTTGGCAACCAGCTAATCCTGAGAACACTATTACCAGAATATTATTTCCCGGCAGTACGCCACAGCACAAAATATTCGAGGGACTTCAACGGTTAAACCATCTAGAATTTTTGAAACATCCAACATGTACCGCGAAAAGTATATCGCCTTCTACATCGTTAGTTTCAATAAAAGACAAATCGATGAAACAAAAACTAAGCGTCAATGACAAAGAAACAAAACGTACACCTGAAGTGAAGAAACAGAAACGTGAAACAGTAGATACCAAGAAAACAGAGAATGTTCAACAGCAGCCTATAATAATGAAAACAAAAAAAGTGAGTTCTTTAGAAAATAAGAAACTCGATGAAGTAAAAGATTATCCTAAAGCTATTGTTGATACAAAAAAAACTGAAAAGGTTGTGAAAGAAGCAAAGAAAGAATCGAAAAAAGATGTATCGAAAAATGATAAGGAAACGGAAATGAAAAAATTGGATGTAACTAAAACAAAAACAGATAGCGAGAAAATAGCAATACCGAAAATATCAAAAAATAAAATTGAACAAAAGAAAAAGGAGTTGAGAGAAACACCAAAGCTTTCACTAAAGTCACTTAAAACCGAATCAAAACCTGACAATTCCGTGGAACAAATCGTTAGAACCTCAACGCCAAAAAAAATCGTCAATGCATCAACTTCAAAGGCAGAATTATCTAAAGCAATGTCATCTAAGCCTGCTTTCAAATCAACGGCAAAAACCACATTACCGCCAGCAAAAAGTACGAAGGACGCCAATAATCGAAAGGTAGTAGAGCAGAAAAACATTGAAAAAATGTCCATGGCCGGATTTAATACTAGCGCAAAATTGAAATCAGTAGGAACACCAGCGCAAAGTGAAAAGAAAGCCGTTACCCGACAAGTAAAAACTACGACAAGTCCAGGCAAAAGTCGTATTACAGGAGGAAGTCCAGTAAAATCGGCGAAAACTATTCCAATTTCTGCTAAATCAGAAAAAAATCAGATTGTAAAAAAAATTAAATCAGAAAAAGTTACTGCTGATTCATCGACTGTATCAACACCATCAGTCATTGAAATTGACACGATAAAGTATGTTGATAAAAACTTGACGGAAAAATCCGAAGACATGTCATTTGATTCTATTGAAAGTAAAGTACTTGCTGATCTTAAGGAAGAACGTGAAGTAGTTGAAGAAATTGAAGCAGTGCTTAAAAAAGCTGAAAGAAAAGAAAGTGTTGCAGCAGACACTGAGTTTGAAGGTGGAGCCGAAGAAGAAACAACAGAGGAAAATAATAGAAAAGATGAGGATATGACAGAAGACGATATAACTGCCGATATTGATGATGTCCCAAGAAAAGAATTACCAACATGCGAAGCCAGTCATGAACTCACTGAAGAAGATGAATATTTAATTATAGAAAAAGAAGAATTATACACTACGAATTTAGCTCATACTCCTGCAACCAAACATCAAAATATTTTAGATACCACAGATATGGAGAAAAGTAAATTCGTTCAATCCATTGAAAAAGAAGAAGTAAAAGATGATGGTGAAGATGATGATGACAATGATGATGATGATAATGATGATGAAGATGAAGATGAGAATATTGGTGATGATGATGATGATGATGGTGATGACAATGAAGTCGATGAAGAGGATGAGGAAGAACAAGTTGAAGTTGAGGTAGAAATTGATGACGATGAAGATGAAGTAAAAGCGAATATTCCTACAGTTGTTAAAGACGAAGAAGACGAAACAGGTGACGATGATATAGAAAAAGATGTAGAGAAAGGTATTCTTGAGGAACGAGAGAAGATTGAGGATGACCCTGAAAAATGCATACTCGCGAAATCTGAGGAGAAAATAAAAGATACAACTCATGAAAAATATGACGTGGGAATAACTGAATATAAAGAACAATTAGAACAGGAAATGAAAGGAATTATTACTTCTGCTGCAGAACTTATTCAAAAGACTGGAAAGACAAATGAGACTGGTAAAAAGGATGATGATGATATTACTAAAGAATCACCAAGTTTAACGACTGAACAGTTGGGTTCTTCGGAAAAGAAAACTATAGATGTAGATGTTAAGCCAGATATTGATTTGAAAGAACCATGTCATCGTGAAAAATTAGAAGAATCACAAGAGCGAATTTCAACTATTGAATCGGGTGCAACAACAACTGCTCCTACACTTCCTGAAGACGAGAGAATTCCTGCGGAAACTTTTAACCGAAATTCTGTTGAAAAACAAATGATTGTGGAAGATGTCAGACGCGTAGAGAATGTGGGGAAAGCTAAAATAATTCCGCTCACCGCAGAATTAATTGAAGGTAAATCTGATGCGAGAATATTCGGTACTCGACACCCAATCCAAAGTTTACCGCGTGACATTGTCAAAACCCCTGATGAAGTAGCTGATCTTCCTGTGCATGAAGAAGTAGACCCCAAGCTTTACGAGATGGGTGAATTTGATAAGTCTAAAGAAGAAAAACTCGCAGAACATAAAGACGCAAAAGGAGCTAAAAAAGTTTTCGGATTTCTTGGTAAAGTTGCAGATAAAATCGAAAAAGGTATGGACAAATTGACTGAAAAATCTGCCCGAGATATAGAAAAGGATGTAGATGAAAAATCTTCATCGAAATCTACTTCTCCAAAAGAAATTAATGATGTAGTCAATGTAGTTCCTGGAATTGATTCCAAAAACAAAAAGGATGTTGATCATGATAAAATTCAAGAAGAAGAACAAAAAATTCCACATGAAATGGAACCAAAAAAATCAACAAAGGAAGATGAAATGGGCAGTTTAGGAGATACGGAAGACGTAGAGGCATTGCTTGAAGAAGCTTCAAAGAAATTTAGAAGCGTTAAAGATAGCCTGAGAGATTCGCTTGAATCATTAGAAGAACCTATTATCGCTGAAGAGTTCCAAACAATTGAGTCAGTACCAACAGTTAAAGCCGATGAAATTAAAGAAACTTTAGATGAAGTTGCAGAAAAACTCGAAGAAATTACATTTATTCCACCGAAGAAAAAAGATATTGAAGAACAAACATTCTCATTGAAAGATGTCAAAGAAGCCATGAGAGATGTTGGTGAGGTTCTTGCCGGCACAGCAGGAATAGTTATTGAAACCCCGCCCAAAGACGTTATAGAAATTGTTAAAAAGGTAGCGGAAGTATTGAAGGAAGATGATTTTCTTCCAGAGAAAACGTCATTTATAGAAGAAGCAGAAAAGAATAACCAACAAGAAAAATCATTAATAAAAGAGGAATGCGATGAGCCTCCCTGTATCAAGCACGTAATTGATAAAAAACTAGATATTATGTCATCGGGAAATGACGATAATTTGAGCAAATATGAGACAAATATTGTCCATTCAGATTTACTACCAGAAAATGCATCTAATGTTGAGATGAAGCCAAGTTTAACAGATGCAACTCGCTATGATGATACGGATGATGGAATAAAACATGCTTGTGAAAAAGAAGACATTCACCAAACACACTATGATAATAAGGAACAACGGACAGATGTGAAATCATCAGATATAACGTTTGATCAAAAATCACAGCCAGTAACTGCTGAGCTAGTAGTGGTGACACCAGATTCATTACCAGAATCAGCTGAAGAGAATTTACAAGATAAAATAGAGGGAATTGCTAGTGATGTTGATGAGATTGGTATTCATGTCCCTACGAATGTTAAAGATGTTATTCACAAAACTGAAGACATAGATGAAGCAATTGGAAGATTAATATTAATTGATAAAATAAAGATCACTATTGAAATATTGGAGTATATTGTCTATATCAAACGAATGCCTCGACCGAAAGTCGCTTTGATAATCAAAGATATAATTAATCGCAACAAAATTGCTTCCAATATTGTCGACCCCGAAATTCTGGATATAGAAGCGAATGAATCATCTGCCAATAAAGAATTGGAAATTGAGGAATATATTAATGATCAATATATCAAGAAAAGCATTAAGATCACTCATGCGATTCTTGACGACATAGCAAATAAAAAATCAGTTCCAATCTCTATTATCGTTAAAATTATCCAAGAAATTATCCTCAAAAAGGACATTGCACTAGATAAAGTATTGGGTATGAATGAGAAAGAATTACAAAAAATTCTTGAGGCTGAAGAAGAAAATGTAGAAGTTAAAACAGAAGAACAAATCGATGCTAGTAATGAAAAGAAACTGAAAACTGAAGAAATTAGCGAACCATCAATTGAAGAACTAGAATCTGAATTAGAAAATGAATTCATGACTGAATACATTAACAAAGGCCAGAAAATAACTGATGTTGTCATCAAAAATATTTGTCAGCGAGGAATTTTCCCTCAACAAATGATTATCAAAGTAATTGATGAAATGATAATCAAAAGAAAGTTATTGAAACAAGAAATTGATATTTCCTCGCCTATTCGGGATGCACTGAAATCAAGTGATGTAAAAATCGATGAAAAAGAAACAATAAATTTGGTAGATAACAACTTGGTCCATGACTTTGTTATTGTTTCATCCAATGATCGATCTGGTAGTATTGGAGCAACCGCTCAAAAAAGTGATATTGAAATGGCTGTATCTGACGACTTTGAAGCAGTTGAACAAGAATATAAATCGAGTGTTGTGAGCGATGAATCGAAAGTACGAAGTGAAGTAGAGGAAGCAATGGAAGATGACATTCATGACGTAGAAGAAGCTGACGACAAAATAGTGACACCCATCTCGGAGAAAACTATTGGTCAAGTTAGTAAAATTGCACTTGCAGATGAAGCTTTAGAAGTTAAGGAAGCGGCCATTGTCCAACATGAACTCTCTGCAAAATTATCAGAGAAGAAAGAAACTGAAATGCAGTTGGCCGATTCTGTGACTGATAAACAAGAAGCCGTAACATCCTTGGATAAAACCGATGACAAATTGAATACTGTGAAGAGATTGATGGTTACTGCTACAAGCGACGACGGTGGTGAAGAAACTGAACTCTGTGCGTCAGATAATATAAACGATAGCAAACCTAGTACTGCAAATAATTTATTGAGTTCACCTATAAAAATAACATCGGAGCAAGAAACTGTATGTTCTCGTGCAAGCACTCCAGAAATTGATATTGTTTCAGATACAACTTCGCCAGCAATTGAAGGATATAAGAAAACGTTTGAAGATAGTAGTATTGAAGAAACAAATACGACCAAGGACGCATCAAGTCCCTTGAAAACAGAGAAGCAAGTGTCAATGACAGATGCAAAAGGGCAAATTATTATAGATGATGAAAGTCATAAAATCCATAAAATTGAAGAAAAACCTTCAGATATTCCGCAATCTGAACATGCATCATCAGTTGAATGTGTCGCTCAAATACCATCAATTGTAAATTTACCAGAAGAGACAAAAAAATTGTCCGAACATGATGATCCCCAAAATCGACCTGAGGAAGAGCAAAAACCAGGTTCTAAACTATCCAGTGATCAACTTAAAGAGAAATCATTGTCGCCTACAACAGATTCCACTGTTATTATGAAGGACAGTGAAATTGCTCATTCAAAAACTACACCGACTGATCAATCGACAAAAATGTTTGAAGAACATGTAGCAAAAACGATAGAACCTGAGGAAAAATCGCCAATTTCCAATGTCGAAGATCTTAAACCTTCAGATTTTTCGACAGACAACTCAGTTCTTACAAACGAAAGCTTCGCTGAGAAGTCTCCGCAAGTTGAGAAAATGAAAATGCCTGATGAAATAGCGTCAAATTTGGGTCAGGATCCAGTTAAAAGTACTTCTACATTAATAAATGAATCTTTATCTAAAATAGATGGATTTTCTGCTGAGCCAACCTTTATATCTGATCAGAGTTCAGATGAACTAAAATGCGGAACTACAAATGAAAAAGAACCAAGCAAAGTATTGTCAGACCTCACTTCCGATAAGCATGAATCCCATATTTCATCAGACAGTATGCACCTCACTAAGATAGACAGTCCAGTTAAAGATACTGGAGATAAATCTGTTGAATATGGAGAACAAATATCGATTATTTCACAGAAAACAGATGAAACAAACGATGATGATGATGATGATGGTGGGATTTGTCAAGCAAATCTGATTAAACAGATTCCATCGTCATTCAAAGTAATATCACCAACATCATCTGAACAGGATGAGAAAATGGGAGATCCAGAACAAAAAGTCTCTGATGAAAATACAACACCAATAGCATCTCCAATATCTCATCAAGATTTGAAAAATTTGATTGTAGACAAATCAAAAGATCTTGAAATTGACACAAAAGCCATCGAAACAACACGCAAGTCCAGTGCTAGTGAAGTTAGCTCGCTACGAACATCTCCAGAACGTCAGTCAGAGAAAAATATCATGATTGAAAATGAAAAATCGCCAGATGTGATACGCGATTTTTCGTCACTCAGCCAAACATCCCAAGAGACTGTAGTTACGGAAATGGAAAAAGAGATTACTAATGCAAAGTCAGAGAATTACAGTGATGATCAAAATAAGTCAACAATACTATCGATATCTCCATCAACAACCCGGACAAATATTATCGATGAGAAGGAAAAATCTTTGAGCCCGACTTACGAAAAGTCAACCAGCCCAAAATCTAGTGAAGATAAGTCGCTAGAATTATCACCAGGATCTCAGCCAACACCGTCCAACGAAAATATCATCATTGAACAAGAAAAAGTGCCTGATTCGACTCCCTCTTCTCTCAGCCCGGATTCGCGAAAGATCGAGAAAGATGTAGATAAGGAGATAACCGATGAC
>JAQQBS010001425.1:2263611-2277653 GCA_030347275.1 Microctonus aethiopoides
CTTCTCTCAGCCCGGATTCGCGAAAGATCGAGAAAGATGTAGATAAGGAGATAACCGATGACAAGTCACCTGACCATACTATAAATCAATTAAAAACCATAACATCATCTCAGCCAACACCGTCTAACGAAAATATCATCATTGAACAAAAAAAAGAACCTGATTCGACTCCCTCTTCTCTCAGCCCGGATTCGCGAAAGATCGAGAAAGATGTAGATAAGGAGATAACCGATGACAAGTCACCTGACCATAATATAAATCAATTAAAAACCATAACATCATCTCAGCCAACATCGTCCAACGAAAATATCATCATTGAACAAGAAAAAGAACCTGATTCGACTCCCTCTTCTCTCAGCCCGGATTCGCGAAAGATCGAGAAAGATATAGATAAGGAGATAACCGATGACAAGTCACCTGACCATAATATAAATCAATTGAAAACCATAACATCGTCTCCAGCATTGCAATCACCAGAACATAAAATAAATATTATTGGTGAGGAACAAAAATCACCAAGTCCAACTCAAATGTTACCAGAAATAATTCCAAGTAGCACTAAAAAAAATGAAACAGATAAAAAGATAATTGATGAGATTTCAATAAGTCTAAGTTTTGATCAAAATAAATTACCTCAACCGTCAAGTTATGATGAGAATATTACGGTTGAAAAAAAAGCAGATATGACGCAGGATTTGCATAGTCCAAAAAAAATTGAAGACACCGAAAAAATAAGCGAAAAGATAACTGATACAAAATCAACCATTCAGAATGATAAATCGCCAATAGTATCTCCTGTACCACAGCCGCTAATTGTTGAAGAAAATATAATTCATGCAAAAGAAAAATCGCCTAGTCCAACTTTCAAGTTTTCGACCTCAATCGCAGACGAGAGTGACAGCTTAGAGAAACAAAAATCAATCATTGAGTCGTCAACCAGTTATGGTGCACATCAAATTGAATCAGAATTATCTCCAGCAACTCAGTCTCCAAGTCGTAAAGAAAGTATCAGCTCTGTTTGCGACGCATCACCAAGTCCCACTCAACAATTATCCACACAAACATCAGATAAAATTGTCTCTACAGAAATTGATGAGAAAACAATCTCTAAACAGTCAATTATTTCCGATAATGAGCAAAATGTAGTGTCAATAATATCTCCAGAATGTCATTCTCCAAGCCATGAGAAAAGAATCATCACTGAACATGAGAAATCGCTAAATCTGACTCATGAATTGCTTGATCCAATTTCAAGCAGTAGTAATGAAAAAAAGACAAATGAAAAAGTAACTGATAAAACTGATAAAGTTACTTATCCCAGTGCAGATGAAGTTGAATCAACTTTATCATCTCCAATACATCAGGCTTCGTACCATAAAGAAAGTACATTAAGTGAAAATATCAAGCCGTCAAATTTAATTAGTAAATCGCCCAGTCCAACGCTAAGCAAGGATGACAATAAGGAGCTCAGTGTCCAAGGAATCGATGACAAATTTATCATTCCAGGTACTGATCAAATTAAGTCATCGCTGTCACCTGCAGAATCTGAATCACCAAGTTCTGTTAAAAGTACCACTTCTGAAACAAAAGAATTACCACCAACAACTGCTGATTTCCATAGCGTAAAATCGAGTCAGATCGAGGACACGGAAACAAATGAAAACGTAATTACAACTCAATTGATTACTCACAGTATTCCTGTACACGAATCGAGCGCAGAATCTTCCGTACATCACTCACCAATTCATGAAAAAGAAAGAACATCTAGTCCAACTTTCTATTCTTCTACTTCAATACCAATTAATGTTGATGAAACGAAAATAATCAAAGAAATGGACGATAAGAAGCTGATTATATCTACTGCTGATCAAATTACGTCACCAGTATCATCTGTCGCATCACAATCACCTAGCCGTGATCAAAGTATCATTAATGAGAAGGAAAAGTCGCCAAGTCCAATTCCTGAGTTTGTAACTTCAACGCTAGAAAAGTCTAATGAAGAAGAAATAAAAAAACAGATAGTTGATGACGAATATAAACTTGATAATGCAAATAAATCTCCAGGACCATGTCTATCACCATGTCTCGATGAAAGTATCATAAATGAGAAACACGAATCACAAAGTTCAATTCAAGAAAAACGTAGTTCAATTACAAGCAAGTCTGATGATACAGAAGTAAAAAAAGAAATGAATTATGAAGATTCAATTAGTTCTAGTGTTGATCAAAATATTGCAGCATCACCAAGCAAATCTCCATCCACATCTACACCACCTCGTAAAGATAGTTTAACCTGCCAGAACAAAGAATTGACATCCCAACAAGTTGATTTAACTTCTCATCAAACTGAAGACGTAAAAACTAGCAAAGATTTGGATCAGTCACAAATTTCTTCAAACAAATCTGATGAAAATTTAAAATCATCCATATCTCCTGTGGAAACTTCACTAGATATCTTGGAAAAGACGAAAATAACTTCAAGAGATAGATCACCGGATTTAAGCTTGTCGATTTCATCAGAAGGAAAAGTGGCAAACTCTCCCTCACATAACCTAATTGGTGCCAATGATAATGATACTGATTTAGGAACACTAAATGTTTTACAAGCAGTAACAAGTATTCAAAAAGAAGACATATTAGCTGATGATAACACTGATCATATACAAAAAACGACTTCTCCATTGATACATTCAACTTCATCATCACGAAAAGAAAGTGTCGTTGATATTACTGATAAAAATGTTATTGATTCCAAACCTGTAACTTCTCTATTATTGGAAAGTGAATATTCAGGAACTAGTGCTATAAATGATGAATCACAGTCAAATACAACAGCTGAAGTATTATCATCTACTGCAAGTATTGAAAAGATCGTTCATGAGGGTGAACCATTAAAATTAACAGAATCTTCAACTCATCATCTTGAAGATGCAGTAGACAAAGATGAAGCATTGCAAGATCGTTCTTCTTCTCATAGGTTATTTGAAGCCGATGAAAAAGTGCCAGAAGGTCAATCGGGAGCTGCAACTTTATCTAATGATAAAGAAGAAATAGTGACTGCATCTATAAGCAGAAGCAATGATGATGGAGATGACAGTTTGGAATCTACTCAAGGTTTAACAAAGGATAATATCGAATTGTCTCATATACCTATCGTGAAAAGGTTAAGTATCGAGGATTATATTACTGAAGTATTTATCAAGCCTAAGAAAAAAATTTCCATGAAATCACTTCATGAAATAGCCGAATTGAAGGAAGTAACAATTTATATTTTAGAGGTTATTATCAAGTATTTTATTGCGGAAAAAAATATTGCAATGGAATTATTAGTTGACGATGAAGTTTTATCGAAAATTCAAAAGGACTTGGCGTTTAAAGTAACAGACGAAATCGAGGAAAAAAGAGATGATAAAAATAAAGTGAAAGAAGAAGAAATGAAGGAAATTGATTCATTTGATATTACGGAACAATCATTTATTTCGGAGGAAAAAAAATTAGAAATTGAAAAATATGTGATGGAAGATTATATAAATAAAGGTAAAATCATTTCATCTCTAGTTCTCAAAGATATAGAGCAAATCATGGCAGTACCACGATATGTTTTATTAGAAATCATAATAAAAATAGCAACACGTTTAAAATTACCTCAAGAATCTATTTGTGACGACGTCATTTACTCAGAAATTTTATGCAAAAAAGATATTGAAGGACATTCATCAGGTAAATCAACACCTGAACGTAAATCATCCGGATATTCAACTCCAGAAGTGAAAAATTATCACGAGAAATTCGAGAGTCAATTCCACAAGGCATTTGTCGATGGAATGACAGAAATACGAACGACTCATATCACTACTCTTTCAGGAAAATCAACTCCGGACGTTAGCACTCATACCAACTATCCTGACTCTGAGCTATCAGACACAAAAGTAACAGCAGCAGAAATCAGTCAATGTGATACTCAAGGAGTTGAAGAAATTTCAGGACCAGTTTCTATAAAGCATACAATTACATCATTCACAGAAGATTCTCCTGAATGCAAAACAATTATTAAAAAAACAATAATTGAGCAAGAAATACTTGAAAAGGATAGTGACGTGATTGCACATCAAATAGAAGAATTAGCTAAGATTAAAAGTACTATTCAAGAAGAGAACATTGATGAACAAAATGATCAAGATGAAGTAAAAAAAATTGTAGCATCCCCAGCACGCCACGATTATATTGGATCACTAATGTCCGATAACAAATCTGGAAGGTCCACACCTGATAAGCTTAAAGATGTATCAGATCGTCCATTTAGTACAACACCCGAAGGTTTTCGTGCGGGAGAAATTATAAAGACAATAATAACGACTACACGAACAGTTTCAGAAGAGGGAGAAATGATTACTACAACTAAGGAAGTTACAGAGACTACAAATGAAAAAGGTGAGACTACTGTTATGACTGAAAAGGTTGATGTTATTGTAGCTGATCGAACATGTATGGAAACTGACTCGTCAACAATTGAAGCGAACAAATCATCAGATAAATATCCACAATCGGTCATGCCGCATTCAGAAGAAATTAATTTACCAGAAGTAATTAGCGGCAGCCATTCGTCTTCAATGTCACGGGAATGGACAAAAGATCAGGAAAGACAACAAGACTCTGATAACGAGGTGATTGAGGACTCACCAATGTCTGTAAAATCGCAGGTTTATCATTATGAAAAGTATGATGAACCAGCAGTAGTCTTCTCTACGGCTGATATGAGCAGTAGTTTTTATGGACAATTACCTGATGTACCACCGTCACGTACTTTGGATATTTCGACTGGGGCTGGTTCCAGTGATCAGATTGGGAAACAGATAGATGACGAATTTAGTTCAAAACAATATACTGAATCAATTGATTCTAATGTCGACAAAGCTTTGCAGGAGAAAAATGATAAAAAGAGTGATGATGATAGCAAGGAAAATGATGCAACTAGTTCTATTTTAAAGGATCCACTTAAAGAATGGGGAACTCCACTGAAATTACCACCACCTGAGAGACCTGAAAAATTTAATCTTCGTACTAGTGCAATACAACGAAAGGTTGATATTTCACCTGACTCTTTAGACTTTGATGTCATTCACGACTGGGGTGAACCAATGCGATTGCCCTCGCCAACTCAATTAGGCGTTGAAGATAATTCACCAAATAAAATTGTTGTCTCATCAACGATGAAAAAAGATGTGAAACAACCAAGAAAAGTTATTTCAGAAAATTTGAAAAATAAAAAATATTTGGAAAGTCCTATTAAAAGTGATAAAAAATTAAAAGAATCTAAAAATAAAGTACAGCCTATTTATTTGGATCTTACTTATGTTCCTCATCATGGAAATTCGTATTATGCATCATTGGAATTTTTCAAACGTATACGAGCACGATATTATGTCTTCAGTGGAACAGAGCCAAGTCGTGAAGTGTATGATGCACTGTTGAATGCTAAGAAAACTTGGGAAAACAAAAATCTTGGTAATGATTATTTCTTTGTTTAACCTAAAAATTTAATGTTGCATTATTTTAATTTTGTTTTATTTTCAGAAGTAACAATAATACCAACTTATGATACGGATACTCTTGGCTATTGGGTGGCTGATAATGAAGAGGCATTGGCGATTAATCGTATTGATCTATCGCCATCAGCATCACGCTGTACGATTAATTTGCAGGATCATGAAACAAGTTGCAGCGCTTATCGTCTCGAATTTTAAAATTGCAAAGCGTTCAAGTTCATCGTAATTGAATTTTAATTCTACTTTCCACTGCAATATCGGAGACCTCTGCACGCTGCATCTTACTATTGAATAGTTAATATAGACTTGATTGTTTCATGAAATCATTCGTGAGATCTGTGACGGAAAATTTCATTTGTCCAATCGTTTAAGTCGATCAATTTATATAGATCTGTAAAATATTACAGATATTCTGAGAAGATTTATGGTAAATTTGCACAAGAGTGATGAAATATGCACTTTCGAATGGTAAAGATAGGTTAGGAATGCCAGGAAAAAAAAAACAAAAGAAAATTTGGAAAGACCCAGTAGTTGCCAGAAATGCTTTTTATTGTTTTGATAATAATATCAGACTAAATATTATTGTTATTTTATAATAAATTTTAGCGATATGCTCGTAATGTTAATGGTTATAATTATCCGGAAAGATTTTTAATTAGAGAGAAGAATTTTTCACTGAAACATTTTTTGCTAATATTCTTTTAACCTTTATAGAAAAATACTAATGAAGTAATGAAAACTACAAATTTACTACGGAAAATTGATTGTTTATTAGTGATGCAATTATTTTCATGTGTAGTTATATAATTTTTATTAGTATTTATTAATATTCATTAGTATTTTTCGATATGGGAAGCCTGTTAGTAAGAATTTTAAATTCAAAAATGCCTATTTCGTGTTAGAATCGAGTGTTTCTTTGGACGAACTTTTTGTAAGTTTAAAAACTACGAATTATACGAAAATCACCAGACGACAGATTAAGAGAGAAATGGACCAAAGACACTAGAACTACATAGTAGCATCCGGTTAATGCATAATAAGTTATTTAAGAAATAAACAGGCGCAAATTGAAAAAAAAAAAATTTTTCATTTGTCATTTTGCTTAATTTTCTCCCAATAAAATTAAGTTCAGACTTTAATCTCCTATATTATTACTAGGACTTGAATTATTACTATAGTCGATTTATTAAAATATTCATATGATGGAGGAAAATAATTTAAAGACAGGGTTATTTAATTAAAAATACACGAAGGATTTTACTTTGCAAGGAAAGTGATAGTAAATAAATTTGGTATTATGCTGCTCCAATTTATAAAAATATTCGCCAACACTTCATAAAGGGAAGAAAAAAATCTTTATTGCCGTATAATAATTACTAAATAAATTCATTCGAATTTTTCATTGCATAAATATACAAAATAAATACAAGATATTGCAACTATAGGACTGTGAAATAAATATAATATGGTCTAAAATAAAAAGTATAAAAATAAATAGTTCAATTCATAAAGAATATATAAACATTAAAAAAAAATAAATTCATTTTACCACTGAGTTCAATTAAAAGCAATTATTGGAATATCCAACATGAGATCTAAAATTGAAATGAAAAAAAAAAATGACTGTCAATCGGGAAGCAGAAATAATTATTGAATTTGGAATAATTAATATTGGAAAGTAATTATTAAAATTATTTTTAAATGGCGTAAAAAGACATAGTAACTAGCAAAATAAAAAAACAACGCATTAAACAATCCTTTATTCTATAATTATTCGCTTTTGAGCAAGGCAAAAAAATATATTTATTATCAGTTGTGGATTTAAAAAAAGAAAACAATTGGAAAAAAAAAACTGACTTTACGATCAAGCCCGTCCGTTTAATCTGCTTTTATCAATAATTAATAAGAGAAAAAGAACAAAACTTTTCTCTACAATTCGTATCATTTGTTTAAATACAGAGAATTCAAAAACCAAAATAAAAAATATCCTTATTCGAAATTAACCTAAAAATTAGCACAATAGAGATGAATATGAAAATAAAATAAACAAAATATGCAATTGAAATTTTGTACTATAACCAGTGGTTCTTCATATAAAGATAAATAACGGGGAAATAATAGAAAAAAAAAAAAGTGACTGACAGTACATAAAAACTGTCCTCAATAAAAAATATATTTATTTATGATGATCATCTTCTTATTAATAAATGTTTTTGACCAAAATTAAAACAGATATTATAATCAAAGTCATGAAAAGTCACGAGACAAATGTGTTACAAAAAAGAATTTATAAATAATCGAAAACCAAGTTGAATGGAAAGATTTTTTGTCAGATTGGTATACAAGACTCAGGATAACGTTGATGATTGTTGAAATAAACCATAGATCCAATGGACACTGAGCATTTTTTGTATAACGAAGAACAAAAAAATAATAAAAAACTGAGCAATTAATTATAACAGCAAATCAACATAAAGAGGATACTAAAAGTGAAAATGTATAGATAATTATGCAATATGCATTATCCATAATGAAATATTACAAATAATGATCAGCTATTTAGGTAGGATGTTATTATAATTAATAAATCAAATATTATGAAGGAGAATGAGAATTAAAAAAAAATGGATATTAAAATATTGACTCAAAATGTCGGAATTTATATGCAGTAGAGAATTCATTTCTAATCGAGCTTTCACAAAAGTATATATATATAATATAATTATACATTTATTTATTTATTCATTCATTTATTTATTTATTTATTCATTCATTTGTTAGCTTCTCGTTCTATATATGTGGGAAAAGAAACAAAGATAGAATGAAAATGAAAGTGAGGTTATGGTGATTATAAATTACAAGAAATTTTATTATGATAATCAAAATTAATGTGGATCTTTAGGAATATATTAATTTTATGAATACAAAAAAAATGTGGATACTATTATTTAGCTTCATTTTTTATTACTTAATAACCTCTCAGACATTTTACATTATTCTATATAGAACGCAAAAAATTATTTATCTTACTATTATGAAACGGAGCGTTAATTTTTATTTTCCTATATTTTGAACTAAAACAAAGAAAAAATGAATAAATTGAAAAAGGTTTTTGGATATTTATAGAAAATGTATATTTTATGAATTCTCATTTTATAAATATCCACACTCGATTGTGTTATTGTACATCATCATAAAAAATTGAGGTTAGCTATTCAAAGCCGTGATTAATGGTGCTACACATTATTATCCTTTATTATTATCATTATCGCTATTTTTATTATTATTGTATAAATTGAGACGAAAAATGTTACGCTATATTATAAAAAGAGCAATATAGCAAAACGTATTACAATGTAATTATTATATATTGTTATTCGCTATTTCGATCACTTTTACACCTTTACGAAGTTAATATCAAAAAATATTATTACTTTGTTGATATTTTGATTTATTTTATTTTTAATTCATATCTTTTTTCCACATTACTTTTCATCCACTTATAATTTGAATAAAAAATTCTCCTCAATTATAATTCCCAAGTGTGATCACTCAACATAATTATATTCTCTGATTAAGGAATATAATTTCAATTAATTATACTCAATTGTCATTTTTTTTTTTTTTTTTTTGCGTACATGCTATTTACAATGGTAAATTTAAATGAAAAATTTGATCTGTTAATTTATATTCAATTATTGTTTATTATTTTTCATCATAATGATTTATTTTTCGAACTATTTTTTGGCGTCAAAGATTGGGGATTCAGAGGTCAATATTATAATCCCGGAATAATATCATTAAAAGTCCATTTTAATTTATATATAAATTGAAAAATCAAAGCTTAAATGTTTATTAAAAATGAAATTGACCTTCAAATAATGCGATTGTCAGGTAAGTGGTTGATACTTGTGTGTACACTTGAATTTAATAAAAAAAAATGTTGCTATACAAAATAGTTCAATGCCAATTTTAACATTGACTCATGGGCATTTATTGAACAATTTTTGTCTTCATGCAAAAATTGTGATATATTACTAATAATAATAATAATAATAATAATAATGATGATGATGATGATGATGATAATGATGATGATAAAAGTAATAAGAATTATAGCGCTAAAACAATTTATAAATATCGGCGAGTACAGTAATATTCAAATGAAAAAAAAAAAATAATAATTTCTTGTGTATAAATACTTGAAGAAATGGAAATAAAATCATTCACTCTGGCGTTCAATCGACAATTATTCAATATCGGAACTTATTTCCTTTTCTGAACACACTTATTTTCATTCTAAAATACATTTTTATAAATTTATTGATGAAGTATTCATTTGCTTCTCCTATTTTTTCATTTAATCATCACTCAAATCCGTGTTTAAATTGGTAATTTTTCGAGATAAATTATTTTGAAATAATTTCACGTCACTCCATTTCCAGTCAGACTTTTCATTAATTTTAATTAATTGAATACGGTTGAGATCCAACAGGAGTTGAAGCCTTAGTCAAGTCCATTTGTTTACCTTGACTAACATCAACTCTTAGATACAGATATAAAAATCACAAAAATAATTTCACTAAAATGATTCATACTTACTCATTTAGTTGACTAAATATCTAATGAAGATTTCAATGGTACTTTGGCTACCTCGAAGAAAATCCTAGATAAGAAACAAAAAAATATGTATAAATAACAAATATAATGTTGATGAAAAAAAAAAAAAAGAAATTTTAAGTCGCATACGTTTTAGTTTACGTTTTTTTTTTTACATAAAAATTAATCCTGAATTGAGTACCATACACAATCCCAGAGTCCAGAATGAAAAATTAATTATGCAATAATAAAAACAAATTATTACATAATTATTTAAACTATTTTTGATTTTAAAATTTCAATTTTTGATTGAGAATTATAATTTTCATACGACACAATAAAAACAATTCAAAAGAATTATTTCATTCAAGATGAATAATAAAAAGATCAAAATGAATCTCTAAAGTGAAATATAAAATTTAAATCAAGTAAAATATTAACAAAAAATTATTTTTTTCATAAAATTTAAATTGAATATTCATGCAACATTCAGTAATCAAATTTCAACGTTCAAATAAAATTTATCTACTATGAATATTATTAAATACTTATTCTATTAAATACTGCACGAATTATTTAATAAAACTTACTTGTGACTGTATTTATTACGAACAGTTGCCAATGCATCCTTTGGCGTTCGATGAAGTCCTTCATTGAGTGTATTAATAATATCCCTAATATCCTCGATCTTGTAACTCGTATAATATTCAAGTGTTGGACTCCATCCACCAAGATCTTTCATTTGTAATGCGAGAAGTAAAGCAGCGGCTGCCATTTTACTATCACTAAACATTATTGTTGAATAATCCATGAGTGAATATTCCAATATAAAACGTGCTAGTGTCAGTGTTGGCATTGAAACTTTTACGCACTGTAAAATAAACAATAAATAAAAATATGATAATAAATAAAGACAATATTTTACAACTGCAATACTCACCCTCGCGTAACGTCGAAGAAATCTATATGATAGAGGTATACCGAGATCAAAATCAACTATTTTCAATACATTCATCTCCATCCTAATCAATTCACGTTGGCTATAAGCACCATCGCATATATACAAAAAATCCTCCACCATTGGCGGAATTCTTTCCTGTAAATTCATATGATTATTTATTATATAATATTTCAATGTTAAAAATTAGATTTAATATAATATATTAATTATAACTCACATCAAATTTACTAGCAATAAATAAACTAGCAGCACCCAATAGCTGCAGCGTCTCTTTGCCAACAGTTACTTTCGATAAATATAAGTCAACTAATTTAACAGCTAAATACAAGGTCTCGTGATTTAGTTCAAATGATTCTTGGACCTCAACCATCCAATCTACCAATAGTGACCTCATCCATCGCGACAGACAAACTTGTCGTTCCATATAATCACTTATTGGAAATAGTTTTTCACGTTTTTTGAGATAATTGAAAATTTCCATTGCATATTGTGACACTTGGTATGGATCATGCCAATTTTCTGCATCAAAATCCCATTGTACGTTGGGAGGTAAAGCTCTAATGGGTGTAGCATCAAGACGTTCAGCAATCGATAATGTTTTAACATTGGCTAAATTTTCTTTATGTTCTGTATTACTGACGGATTCATTTTCTTCTTCAATCTGGAATATTGATTAATATTTTCTTTGTTATTTAAAATATGAAAATTGTTATATTTAATCAAAACAAATGATAATTAAAATATAATTAATGATTTGTTCTTTTTTTTTTTTTGTAATTAAATTACTAATACTCACTTTTTCATGAATTTTGTCACTTTTTTTTGTGCTACTTTCAGAAACATCCTCTAAAGCACTCACATATAATGAACTATCGTCTGATTTTTCTGTATCAATACTTCGTCGAAGGTTTAAAACTTTTTTTTGAACGACTTCCGTTTTTTCTTCAGTTTTCTTTATCGGAAGTTTTATTTGTGTAACTTTAGAATTGACTTTTGATTTGTGTGGTGGTATTACATTATCAGATCTTAGAATTATTTTCCCAGTATTTCTGAGAGTATGTGTCGAAATAACTGGCGGTTTTATTTGCGACGATGAAACTCCTTTTTTCGAAACTTTTTTTAATTCTGGCAGCGGTACACCTATTGATTTTCCAATAGCCTAAAAATAAACATATCAAATTAACAAATAATCAAAATTAAATAGTTTCATTAGGTGTTTGAAACATAAAACTAAAAAGATTTTTACATTTGTGATATTTCCCAATGCAGATCGCTTTGTAGTTTTATCTTTAAGTGGTGATGCATCGGCTTTTCGTTTTAATCGAGGATCTTTTGCAGCTACAACCGCCTTTACATTTGCGCAATTAGCCAAAGCTTTTTGATTTCTTGTAATTATACCTTTTTTAACGATAGCTACACTAGGTGCTTTATTTTGATTTTGAGAAACCCTGGTTGGTGCCATTTTTTTTTTCTCCCTCAAAGATACTCGGATAATTCAGTGGAACAAATGATCTGTAAATACAAAAACATAATATAAATATAAATAACATTTAATTACTTTGAAATTTTCCAATTGAATGATTTTTAATTTTGAAACATTGTATATTATTAAGAAAAATATTGATTTAATTTCAATATTAACTAATTAACAATACGAATCATCATTATAGAATATATTTTATGTAAAATTTTACTTTAATATAAAAGTGCTTGCACTAAGAAAAGTATTTATTAGTTGCGGATGTGTATGATGCCAATGAAAATTAGAGGTTATGGTCAATGTAAAAAAAATTATCGGGACTATATTATGAATGCATACACAAATACTTTTAATCCAATTGCGTATGTTATCAATTGCTATGAGGTGAACTTTATGCAAGTTTATGTCAATATGGACGATAATGAACAGGATTGCATCTTTTTTGCCTTCAACGTGTGCATGAATGGAGCATGAAGCAGAACAAAAACGCGGGAACGCTGTGACGACATTGGAATATTTCTCACAAGAATTTATACAGATAGCAGTGTTAATACTTACCGAAATAGGAAATATAACTGATTTGATATATATTTATAACAAATATATAAATTTGAAACAAATTATATCATTTATGACCACTAATATTGAATCATCCAAAATAATTGATCAATATTTATCTCGAAAGGAATATTTAAAAATTGTCTGTGCACTTTTCAAGATGTTTCTGAACTGGAAATGAAATAATTATGCATTTATATATAACTATTCATGAATAATATGGTGAAATGCAATTGCTTAAATTTTTTTAATTCATTTTACTCACCTTCCCATGAGCTAGGAGCTCACAGAAGCAACTGAAGTCGACGCTTTTTCGAAAAATGCACGTATCACAATTACCGTTACAAAATCATGTGATTGGCTACCGTATATGTGAAAATAAATAACAGCTTTATGTTACCGGTAAATATGGAGAGCAGACATTGGTTGTGACACGAAGCCATATAGTTGATGGTCAATTGTCAAGTCAATTGACCGCGATGAATTTTTTTGGTCTAAAGCGCCGCGTAGTGGAGGTTTACCACACTCACCACATACATACAGCGCCCCTAGCGAACATTTTATGAACGAACTTAGAGTTGGCAATACTAAGTAGACGCAGATTGGTATGACTGACTGTGACATTTTATTTTATTGTATTATCACAGATTATGTATACTTTCATTATCAATTTGTTGTTTTACAGGAAAAATTTAATTTTTTTTTTGTTTGCAAGAAGGAAGAAATATCTCACATCTGAATATCATAATCATGTTATCAACAATATATATATTTAATAATAATTTTTTTAGATTCCAATGCAAATTTGAAATGTTATATTCATGTAAAAAAATTAACTGTAGCTTGGAATTTTGTGATGATTTTTCATATGATATTCAATGAATTTTTTATTAATATC
>JAQQBS010001425.1:2278454-2292781 GCA_030347275.1 Microctonus aethiopoides
TAAAATAATAAATAGTTTTCTTAGTGCAAGCACTTTTATATTGATTAAAGTAAAATTTTTCATAAAATATATTACCTAATGATGATTCTTATTATTAAGTTCATATTGAATAAATTGAAATTGAATAAATATTTTTCTCAATAATATTTAATGTTTCGAAATCAAAAATCATTAGGAAACTTTTATTATCTCAAATACTATAAAATGAGGATAATCTGTTTTTTATAGTTGTTTTTGAAAAATATGAAAAACAATCATTAAAAAAACACTTCTATGATACATCAGTTGATTATCACTCCCAAAATAAACATTTTTATTTTTTGATAAGTATAATAGTTTGGTTCACTTTATTCCGATCGATTGTCAGTCTTTGAAAATACAAAAAATATTCTAAATCAGTATACGAATATTGCTTTTATAGTGATGACATACAATATTGGTAAAAGTAATTGAAATCTAATTTATATATCTTATGAAAGAAACAAACGTATCAGAAATATTATTACAATAGATTAACTAAACTTAAAAAAAAATAACATCCACATATTTAAAAATTATATTTCATCATTCGACATCGAAGCAAAGTATATTTTTTTGCTGTATTAAAAATGTCTGCTTGCTACATTTATCTAATGATTATGGTTTTGACAATACCAATGTTTGTTAGAGGAAAAATCGGAATTGACGCATTACAGAATCGTATGTATTAAAATAGTTTGAATGCAAAAATTATTATTGATAACATGAAATGAATTAGTCAATCTTTAGGATAATGAAATTTTTAAAATTTTAGTTGAAACGTGTACTCGTGATGAGGATTGTGATTCTTCAAAGTTGTGCACTAATGGTATGTGCGTTATTGCAGGATGTAATGAAGAATGTAACGTGAATGAGATTTGTCAAAGCAAAAATCGCACTTTCTCATGTGAATGTATACCTGACTATAGTCGCGATTCTGATAATAAATGCAGACGACGTAAGTAATAATTAATGACAATTGATACTCAATTATATATGATAAGTAAATGTAACAATAACAAATGTATAAATTATAAACATCCCATGAATTGTTAATCATTAACAATTTGTTGATTATTTTCACGAATATTTATTTTAATTCATATTAATTTGTAACAGAGTGTTCTTCTAATGAAATATGTGAACTAAACGAGCAATGCCAAAATGGTTTATGCACACCTGTAGTTATTTACTCTGATAGATGTGGATTGAACGCCGTGGGTATCCATGCACCACACAAACAATTGTGTGCTTGCCCGCGTGGGTTCGGGGGTGATCCTTACAGACATTGTCTCAAAAGTAAGTAGAAATTATATAAAGTAGTAGAAAAAAATGCATTGAGTATTTGTTGTTCTCAATAATTTATCGCACTCGGAAAAATAATTAATAAAATTTGAAGATATTTAAACTTGAACTTTAGAATCAGAAATTCAAGATTTGTTTGATTTAACCGTGTGATAAATTAAATGTAGGTATATTTATAATATAAAATCATTGATTGGGCATGACATTGTTGTGTTGAAGTCATGTCCTTGCATCAGTAAATATTCACAATGTAATCATTAATTACACTAATTGAAATGAAATGTGGACTCAATTTCATACGTATAATTAATTCAATATTTTGAGTTTTAATATTTTCTTATTTCATGCAATATTATTTACTTATTTCTGATGAAATTATAGTTTTATATATTTTCAATGTGAAATCATTATTTTATATTAGGATGTGAAACTGATTACGAATGTGAAGATTCTGAAATTTGCCACCACAATTTGTGCTCGAATGCATGTTTGCCATCCTTGAAAAAATGTTCGTATAAGCAAAAATGTGAAGTTAAAAATCACACTGTTGATTGCCTTAATGAACCAAGCGAATACAAATGTAAGTAAAAGAAATGAATAAGAATGAAAATTGAATAGAAAATTATTATTGAGGTTTGATCATCATTACTTCCATTCTAATCTTTTTAAATGAGTAAATTATTTTGTAATAGCTTGTGAGACTAGTGGAGACTGTGATGAAAAGTCATATTGCGCCGGCGGTCAATCATTATGCATACCACTATGTGACCCTCAGACATGTGCTGATAACGAATTTTGCCACGAAAAGACATTTTTTTCATCTGAACAATTTACATTACGTGGTATATCGTGTAAATGTGATGCTAACCCAATTCTTGTTCATGGTTCACGGAAATGTCACAAACGTAAGTAGGAATAAAAATGATAAATATATATATAAATATAAATTTATATTGTTTATTGTTAATCACCGGCAAAATAATTTTATAAATGTTATTCATTTGTATTTTATGATTTTGAAATAGAGTGTGACAGTGATGAAATCTGCGAAGAAAATGAGTATTGCAACCATAGAAATTGGTGTGTTCCTCGAAAACATTAACAACTTGTACAATAAAAACATCAGATATGCTCCTCAATTTATTGTAAAATGAAAAATAATATTGATATATGAATAAAATGTTATGGATATAAAGGAATAAAACAGAATATACATATTATTTGAACAATTGTTTAATCATCTGCAGATATACATTAAAAACAAAAACCAGAGTACTCAATCAAATTGGAATATTTGACGTTCAGAAAAGTGAAAATAATATTTTTTCGAAGCAAAAAGTGAAAAATACCTACCATCTGAATATTATAAACAAATTGTCAGCATTATATAAATTATATAATATTTTTTTTCTGAACAAATGTGAATTCGGAATGTTATATTCATGTAAAAAAATTAATTGTAGCTTGAAACTTTGTGGTGACTTCTCATACAATTTTTAATAAATTTTTTACTAATATCTAATAAGTACATTTTTGAAGCTGGCTAATAAATATTAATATTCGCAACAAATAAATACTTTTCTTGGTGCAATCACTTTTATATTAATTAAATTAAAATTTTTCATAAAATATATTCTATAATGATAATTCGTATCATTACTGAATTCATATTGAAATTGAATAAATATTTTTCTCAATAATATTTAATGTTTCGAAATCAAAAATCATTAGGAAACTTTTATTATCTTAAATACTATAAAATAAAGATAATAGTTTCCTATAGTTGTCCTTGAAAAATATCAAAAACAATTATTATACAAAGACCTCAATTCTTTATCACTTGATAATCACTCCCAAAATAAACATTTTTTTTTTAATAAGGATATTTTTGTTCATTTTATATTACAGTCGATAATCAATCTTTGAAAAGACAAAAAATATTTTCAATCAGTATACGAATATTGCTTTTATAGTGATGATCACATACAATATTGATATGAGCAATTCTTGTGTTGAAGAACATTAAAATTTAATTTTTATATTTTATGAAAAAAACAAACGTATCAAAAATATTATTACAATAGATTGATAAATATATCTTTTCACTGTATTAAAAATGTCTGTAGCTGGCTCCTTCATCCTGATGACTATAGTTTTGACTATACCAATGTTTCTCAGAGGAAAAATTGGAATTAACAAGTTACTAAATCGTATGTATTTAAATAGTCTAACATCAAAAATTAATATTGGTAACATATGAGATAAATTAGTCAATCTTTAGGTTGAAAGTCATTTTTAAATTTTAGTTGATGATCAATCTTGTTATGATAATTCCGCTTGTGATGATTCGGAATTTTGTAATGAAGGCAAATGCGTCAATGGATGTTACAACGTATCATGTCATCAGAACGAGGTTTGTCAAATAAGTAATCACATTTCCTCATGTGAATGTGTGCATAATTTTGCAAGAAACGATAAGAGAGAATGTAAAAAAGGTAAATAAATATAAACAACAATTCTGCATGAATAATTCAGCAATTGTTATCATTCATGCAATGAAAATTTTCACTTTATTATGATCATATCCTCACATTCAATAAAATAAAAGCAACAATAACAAATGTATCAATTATAATCAACACTCATTGCTGTTTATCATCAATCATTCACTGATTATTTTCAATAATATTTATTCTAAACTCAAATATTTCGAAACAGAGTGTTATTATGATGGACTGTGTGAACGATACGAGCATTGCCAGGATGGTTTATGCATCCATATAGTTGGAGAAGAGTGTGGATTGAATGCAGAGAAAATTTTCATTGAATAACAAAATAATCTGTATTTACTATTCATTTGTTCATTTGTTTTATCATTTCAATATTATATTATTTCTTTTCTCAATACCTCAACATAAATGACGACTTATTTCGTGTCATTTGCAGTGGTAATTATATTAATTTAATATTTTTAGTTTCATTATTTCCAAATTTAATATAATATTCTTCCCTCGAAGTCTATTTTATATATTTCATCTAAAATTATTTGTTTTTAATAGGATGTATTACTGATAATGAGTGTGATGATTCTGATACTTGCTACAAAAACTTGTGCACAAATGCATGTGATCCAAGCATAACACCATGTGCGTATTTGAATAAATGTGAGGTTAAAAATCACTTTTCCAATTGCACTGATGAAATAATAGACACGTACAAACGTAAGTAAAGAAAGTGAATGAGAATAAAAATTGATTAGAAATTTATTTTAAATATTAAATTATAATTTGTAGATTATATCAATTGTAAACTTTGTAATAATATTAATTATTCTGTAATAGCTTGTGAGAATCATTCAGATTGTGATGCTGATTTATATTGCCACCCGCATGCATCTGATGCATCAGCTAGTGTGCATACCAAAATGTAGACTTGATGACTGTAATGACAACGAAAGATGCATAGGAAACTTTGATATGATTTCATACACATCTACGGGGCACGTTTATACATGTCTTTGTGATTCAGATTTTGTTGTTGATCATGATCTGCACCAAATGAAATGTTACAAACGTAAGTAAAAATTAAAATTATAAATGAACTGTTACGATGAATATTTATATTTATTTTTAGTCACCAAATCATTTCATGAATATTATTTATTTATATTTCATAATTTTGAAACAGCCTGTGACAATGATACAATCTGCGAAGAAGATGAGTATTGTGACGAAAATAATCACTGCATTCCTTATTGGGAAGATTAGCCAGTGGAATAATCCAAATAGCGAATTTTCATGCAACAACGAAAATTTTATAATAATTCGATTGCGACAAGTAGAAAGGACTCATTGATGAAGAATATGGAAATGATAAATAGTTATTGATAAATAAAATTAAAATATATATTCATGCATAAGGATTTATTTGTTATTCAAGTTTGTTGAAAATAAAAGTCTTGTTCTTTATAGAGATCGCATTATTTATTTTATACTTTGATTTAATTTTTTTTTTTTTTTGAGGCACAAGAAAGAAGACATAATGACAATCCGAACAAATTTTACCCCTCACGGAAGTAAAAATTATTCCAATAATTTTAAAACGCTAAGCATGGTAAAAAGTAGAATAAATGCTATCTAGAAGGGTAAAAATTCAGCGTTTGTACATTGTAAAAATTATATGACTACTTAGTATAATTTAGCCTATTTCAGGTTATAAATGATTCACTCTCATTTATTACCCTGCAGCGGAGTAAAATATATTCTTAATTCGCGTAATATTTACAGCAGTCCATATATTAAAAAATAATTTAAAATGTGTACTTTTCTATCGAATGTCAATGTGTCCCAGGCTTACTATGAATTGCGGGGTAAATTTTCATCGAAAATTCTCTCAGTGTAATAATATGAGTTTAGACTTGGACTGGAATCTTGAAAAGTAGAGATCTGAAGAGTATAGTTGTTATAATGCCGAATTTGTTCGATCTATTTTCTAGTGTGGATGGCTTTACTGCGCAGTACTAATCTACGTCATGTGTAAATACATTATTAACTGACTATTTTCATTTGTGATTTGAATCATGGACTGAAGCCACTCTATTTATTTAAATTTTATCAATTCATTTCGAGAATGTGGATGTTACACAATTTTCTACAACGCACCTGCAACTTCGGCGAAAATAGACGAACGTCGACGAGAGAATTCCTTCGCATATTTGTTCGTGCAATGTGGATGGCGAAACAAATTTCACATCGAACGCCAAACATTTTCGGGCGAATTTATCCGAACAAATTCTTTCGCCTTCGTTCGTCTAGTGTGAGCCCGGCCTCACTTGTGTTTCAATATATCTCATTTCAATATAAATTATTCTTAAATACAAGTCATTAAGACAAACTAAAGCTTTTCATTCATCACATTAACAATAACCATGTTATCAACAATATATATATTTAACAATAATTTTTTCAGATACCTATGCAAATTTGAAATGTTATATTCATGTAAAAAAATTAACTGTAGCTTGAAACTTTGTGGTGACGTCTCATACGATATTTAATAAATTTTTTACTAATATCTAATAAGTACTTTTTTGAAACTAGCTATTAAATATCAATATTCACAACTAATAAATACTTTTTTTTGGTGCAAGCACTTTTATATTAATTAAAGTAAAATTTTTCATAAAATATATTCTATGATGATAATTCGTATATATCATCACTGAATTCATATATAAATTGAATGGATATTTTTCTCAATAATATTTAATGTTTCAAAACAAAAGATCATTAGAAAAATTTCATTATCTCAAATACCGTGAAATAAGAATAATTGTTTTTTATAGTTATCATCGAAAGATATGAAAACAATCATCACACAAACACCTCTATTCTTTATCAGTTGATAATCACTTTCTCAAAATGAACATTTGTTTTTATTCTATAAGTATTTCGGTTCACTTTATTCCAGTCGATTGTCAGTCTTTGAAAAGACGAAAAATATTTTTAACGATCAGTATACGAATGTTGTTTTTATAGTAATGACATACAATATTGACAAAAACAATTCTTGTGTTGAAGAACATTAAAATCCAATTTTTATATTTTATAAAAGAAGCAAACGTATCAGAAATATTGTTACAATAATTTAACTAAACATAAAAAAAAACATCCACATATTTAAAAATTACATTTCATCATTCGGCATCGGAGCAACGTATATCTTTTCACTGTATTAAAAATGTCTGCTGGCTCCCTTATTCTAATGATTATAGTTTTGACTATACCAATGTTTCTCAGAGGAAAAATTGGAATCGACATGTTACTAAATCGTATGTATTCTAATAGTCTAAAAGCAAATCAAGTCTTATAGACTTGTTGGCATATTTCATGCCCACTTTGTATAATTAATTATAACATTAATTACACATCCATCTGGACAGTCCAACTTATGGTTGCGATTATAATAAAAATTCTCATTTTATTATTGTCAATGAATTTATGAAAATAATTTCAAATCTCTAATTTTTTTCTATAATACACAGTAAATCTTACAATGATAAATTAATATTGATAATATTAAATAAATGAATTAGTCAATCTTTAGGATGATGACTATTTAGAAATTTTAGTTGAATCGTGCTCTGATGATTACACTTGTGACGATTCGGAATTTTGTAATGACGGCAACTGCGTCAGTATATGTTACAACGTATCATGTCATGAGAACGAGAAATGTCAAATAGTTAATAACATTTCTTCATGTAAATGTCTGCCTAATTTCACACGCAACTATGAAGGAAAATGTTTACCAAGTAAATATGACAAATATTTCTTATAAAAAATTAACCAGCATTCTTACATTATTATACAATGAAAGGTTACATTTATGTAAATTTCGTGAAGAAAAAAAAATAAGTTGAATCAACTATAAATTTATCATGTTCAACCAATAATTCAAGTAGGGGAACGGCGGCTAGTAGTGCTAGTACGAGTATAGTGATGTCAAAGTTATAATATGAGTTTAAACTTAGGCTGGAATCGTGAAAAGTATAAAGATCTGAAGAGTACATAATAAGTAAAATAAAACTAATTTTATAACGAATCAAATGACTCATAAACAAATATCCCAGGATTGATATTTTGGCACTTTGAAATAGTGGCGGGTAGTACGAGCCATACCAAATTGGGTAGATATACAAATACAAAACGTTAATTATTGTTTTCTTAAAGTAAATAAAATTTTGTTTAGCTATAGAATTTAAAAGTAGTACCATACGTTTACAACATAACTTTTGTAGAACAGATAAGCACTGAAAGTAACACAAAACACTAGCCACACACGTAAAAATTAGAAATTATTTAATTACAGCGACAATTTGATGGCTGCGTCAATCAAAATGTAACACACGACTTGGTGATCTATGACGTGTATTTCAGCCACTTGTGTCTTGTATCTCCATTCTCTACAATTTAGCGGTGTTAGTGAGATACATGTGGTGGCCCGTAATAGTTAACGACGTTCATTCATGTCGAGACTTGTTAGTATATAAAATTTTTCTTTTTGAGTTTTGATAAGTTAAATCATGTAGCTATCTACCCTTGAAAATTCAAAACGCTTTATTGATTATTTCAGAAAGTTATTAAAGATCAAAAATCAAATTTTTAACATAGAGCCTTATGAAAAATTAGCATTTTTATGTATTTAAAATTACAATAAGTATATTGTATGAGTAGATACAATGATAAATAATGTTTAAAAATATTCTTTGAAATATGTAGTTTATATAACTCCACAAAAAAAACTGGTGTTGACGAATGTTTAAATTAAAAATTAATTATTTTAATAAAGATAATTAAAACTGTTTTGGTAAATTTTGGTAAATGGAGTTAAATCAATTTTTAATGTGGATTAACTGATTTTTTTAAATAAATACCTTAAAAATAATTGGTACGTATAAATAAAAATTATAAATCATTGTAAAATTATTAATATATTTTACAAATTGTTTCAAGCCTCGAATAAATTTTATAAAAAGTTAGTACTCATTTGACTCTAGCGTTGCGAATGAACGTCTTAATACCCGTCGTTCCTCTATTTGCAACAAATATCATTTATTTATCGCTTACAATTTTTTTTTCACTTGATGTAATTCAAAATTTATATTCACAAACATTAAGATATAATTATTCTACATTTTTATAATAATTCAATGATATTCATTCCTAATTTCATTCTTAAATTTTATAGTTACATCTTGCATTGATGATTTCACTTGTGATAGTTCGGAATTTTGCAGCAATGGCAAATGTGTCAATGCATGTTACAACAAATTATGTAGACCAAACGAAATTTGTCAAATATCCAATCACAATTCCACATGTGAATGTTTGCATGACTTCATACGTGACGATGAGGGAGAATGTAAAAAAAGTAAATATAAACAATAATTCATCATGAAAAATCAATCAGTTATCATTATTAATTATGCAATAAAAATTTTCATTTTAATATCGTAAACAAATTTCCAATTACGTAGGCTAATTAAAAATGATTTATCATTCTACTCGATGAATTTACATAATTGTTTCTAATATGCTATTTGGAATTTTAGTTGAAAAGTGTGCTCGTGATGAGGACTGTGATTCTTCAAAGTTGTGCACTAATGGTATCTGCGTTATTGGATGTAATGAAAAATGTAACGTGAATGAGATTTGCCAAGGCAATAATCGCACTTTCTCATGTGAATGTATACCTGACTATAGTCGCGATTCTGATAATAAATGCAGACGACGTAAGTAATAATTAATGACAATTGATTTGTTGATTATTTTCACGAATATTTATTTTAATTCATATTAATTTGTAACAGAGTGTTCTTCTAATGAAATATGTGAACTAAACGAGCAATGCCAAAATGGTTTATGCACACCTGTAGTTATTTACTCTGATAGATGTGGATTGAACGCCGTGGGTATCCATGCACCACACAAACAATTGTGTGCTTGCCCGCGTGGGTTCGGGGGTGATCCTTACAGACATTGTCTCAAAAGTAAGTAGAAATTACATGAAGTATAGTAAAAGAATCTGCATTGACTATCTGTCGTTCTCAATAATTTATTGTACTAGGAAAAATAATAAGTTAAATTTGAAGATATTTTGATTTGATTGATTTAACCGTATGATAAATTAAATGTAGGTATTTATAATATAAAATCATTGATTGGGCATGAAATCGTTGCATTGAAGTCATATTCTTGCATTAATAAATATTCACAATGTAGACGTTAATTACATTGATTGAAATGAAATGTTGACTCAATTTGATACGTAATTAATTCAATATTTTGAGTTTTATTATTTTCTAATTCCATGCAATATTATTTCTGGTGAAATTAGTTTTATATATTTTCATTGTGAAATCATTGTTTTATATTAGGATGTGAAACTGATTACGAATGTGAAGATTCTGAAATTTGCTACGACAATTTGTGTTCGAATGCATGTTGGCCATCTTTAAATCCATGTCCGCATAGGCAAAAATGTGAGGTTAAAAATCACTTTATTAATTGCCTTAATGAACCAAGTGAATACAAACGTAAGTAAAAGAAATGAACAAGAATGAAAATTAAATAGAAAATTATTATTAGGGTTTAAGGACGTTCATTCGCTACGCTAGAGTCAAATGATTACTAACTTTTCATAAAATTTATTAGAGGCTTGAAAAAATTTGTAAAATATATTAATAATTTTACAATGATTTATAATTTTTTTTTGTACGTACCAATTATTTTTAAGGTATTTATTTTAAAAAATCAGTTAATCCACATTAAAAATTGATTTGACTCCATTTACCAAAATTTACCAAAACAGTTTTAATTATCTTTATTAAAATAATTAATATTTAATTTAAACATTCGTCAACACCAGTTTTTTTGTGGAGTTATATAAACTACATATTTCAAAGAATATTTTTAAACATTATTTATTATTGTATCTACTCATACAATATACTTATTGTAATTTTAAATACATAAAAATGATAATTTTTCATAAGGCTCTATGTTAAAAATTTGATTTTTGATCTTTAATAACTTTCTGAAATAATCAATAAAGCGTTTTGAATTTTCAAGGGTAGATAGCTACATGATTTAACTTATCAAAACTAAAAAAAAAATTTTGATGTACTAACGAGTCTTATGAATGAACGTCCTTAGACATCATTCATAAATCAGGTCCATTTTAATCTTTGTAAGTGAATAAATTATTTAATTTATACTAGCTTGTGAGCATCATCTAGACTGTGAAGAAAACTCATATTGCGTCCGTAAGGAAGCATTATGCATACCACTATGTGACCCTCAGACATGTTCTGATGGCGAGAAGTGCGAACTAATCACATTAATTCCAAATCCAAGTTTTATGTTCCGCAATAAACAGTGTACATGTAATTCCCCAAAAATTTTTGTTGATGATTCATTACAATGTTTCAGACGTAAGTATAGTAATGAAAATGATACATGTTTAATGAGTAGTATCTATATCACTAATTATTAATCAGTGACAAACTAATTTTATAATTTTGAATCAGCATGTGACAGTGATGAAATCTGCGAAGAAAATGAGTATTGCTATTTTTCAAATTGGTGTTTTCCTCGAAAACATTAACTAGTACAATGAAAGCAGTGAATCGTATGACGAGGAAACATCATAAATGGTTTTTAATTGATTGTAAAATGAGAAATAATATTATAATAAGTATTTTTTTGAAGCTGGCTAATAAATATCAATATGCACAATGATAATAATGTTCATTTATTTAGCAAAGTGCTGCATGGTTTGCGAAAATTTATACAAAATACAGGAAAAATAAATAACAAATTCAAATTTAAAAGTGGGACAATACGTAGTTTCTGAGCTGTTTCTATCTTAAAAATAAAAAGAAACACATCAAACATAACCTGATAAATGCTTTTTTTAGTGCATACATTTTTATATTAACCAAAGTAAAGTTTTTTATAAAATATATTTTATATCGATAATTGGCAGTAATTATTGATATCAATTCTTTGTGTAAAGTAGTCTTATGAAATACGAATTTGTTTAATTGAATAAAGTCATTCGAAAATTTGGCGTCCTTTTTATCTTTTTTGTATGTAGTTGTACATACTATACTTCTTTGACGCTCTCTCTCTCTCGCTCTTATACCAATCGTTGTTTGATACATGTATAAAACGTTTCTATAAAAATTATTCATATAATTGTTAATATGGGAAATATCCATTATATTTGTTCGATAAAGAAGCTCATTTTATACATAACATACTACACGTAATAATAATAAATTTATTATATGTATAGATCCCTGCAATTGAAATGTATGTGGCGCAATCATGCAGTATATTCTGGAAGTAATGTAAATTAGATAAATGTCTGTTATATCACTAAATGGTAAGAAAATTTTCATGTTATCTATACACCCCATTAGCCAAGTGCGCGCACCGATCGTGCACCGTGCGTGCACCTAGTGCATTTTCATGTAAATCCCTGTATAGCCTTTGGTGGAGTGCACCAAATGTTATTGGGGCAATTATCAATTATAACTTTTTTTTCAGGTAGAAATCATAAATTGTTTTCAAGGATTTATTTACATTTTCGTCAATTCAATATCGTCTCATTTATATTTTAATCAAACACATGTACTATATTTGATTTGTTTGTTTGTTGTAATAATTGATCAAAAGAGATTCGCAACAATTACAAATGTTGCATAACCTATCAATAAAAAAAGTACAAAAATAATTACCTTAAAAGGGCAACATAAACTTTGTACAGTAATTAAATTAATTGCCCAATAACTGATTAATCCCATGACATTGTTCACAATCATAATTAATAATAAAATACATCACTTCTTCAAGTCCTTTGATAAAATCAACGCCTGAATGTTCATTATTCTTTCAGAGTTCAGACAGTTTCAGTCTGGAATAAAAATTATATATAATTATATATTTTATTCATTTTGAGGTTATAAAACTTATTTTCTGTAGCAATCTACCTTTTTCTCAAATAAAAATCGAGGAAATGACCTTAAGCACATAGGTCGATTGAAGCACACACTTCAAAACATCCAAGACAAGTACTGGCGCAACAATCTCCACAACCTCCACAATCTTCACACCTCCACAATTTCCACAACCTGCACAATCTCCACAATCGCCACAACTTCCACAGTAAAAACAGTCCAAAGGACACCATGGGGATGGCAGAAATAAACAAATAAACTAGCACAATAAACGCCATTATTAACCTCAATTTCAAAAATGATTTCTATGATTTACCAAATGAACTTTTGTGAGTATAATTTCTGTCTATTCATAGTTGATGTTGATGTTTAAGTACAATTTCGTGGTCCCACCCATCTTAATCACGTGATTTTCCAAGTAGCAAACTAAATAAGTTATATATTTTCATAATTATTAATTATTTACATTATATAGATATACAAATGGATTCATTACTGAAAAATAAATTTGTTTCATTGTGTATTTAATGATTAAACTGAATACGTATGTATATGTTTATCACTATAATATATATCATTTTGCTTTACTGACTAGTGCAGTGTAGAATAGTACAATAGATATTAGATATGAACAATTTGTTGATGTTTCATCACCTTCAAATATTTCAAAGCATTGTATACTATTTACTTAACTTTAAATATACAACGCTACAACTCAAATCCATATCCAGACATTTCTTGTCCCCAATGGAATGAAAGAAAAAAAAGATAAACAATTAAAAGATGGTAAAGTCAGAATAAATAAATAATCAAAAAAATAATTGATAAGAATTCCACTAGAAATAAATGATTACAATATACGAAATTTATACAAAAGATACGATAAATTTAACTGCTCTCGCCTCTCATTTACTTCGAATAATATTTTGATTACCCATATTCATATCCCAGAATTGATTAGAATAAATGTAAACAAATGAACAAATAAACATTCCTACTTCTATCCATTCCCACTATATATTTCATTTCACCAATGAACGATTGAAAAATATAATTACTCCTTCTATAATTATTATCTTCTACACAGTGTGAATTACATTTTCTACATCAAACTTTCAAGAAGTAAATACATATATTACAACTTCAAAAACGTCAATGTAAAAATTTTTAATAGATACAAAGAAACTAATTAATTGTTAAATTGAAATATAAATTCAAATCTTTCTTCTTAATATAACTGTAAAACTGTAACAGCTACTTCACAAAAGACAATTTTCTTCATCATTTAGAAAAGCAAACATGACAACAATCAACAAGAATAGTGTGAAAGAGCGTTATGATTCAATTAAAAAATCACCAAATGACGAGAGATTTTATCGTGGTTTAATATTGAACAATGAAATGAAGGTACTTTTAATAAGTGATCCCAAAACAGATAAAAGTGCAGCGGCAATGAATGTACAAATTGGTGAGTATAATT
>JAQQBS010001425.1:2299007-2309601 GCA_030347275.1 Microctonus aethiopoides
ATTTATTATGGTTATTTTATATTACTACAAATTATTCATTGTTCAGGACATCTCAGTGATCCCGATGAATTACCAGGATTGGCACAATTTTGTGAACACATGTTGTTTTTAGGAACTGCAAAATATCCAGATTTGGATGAATACCGTTCATATTTATCACAACATGGCGGTATCGCGAATGCCAATACTTGTTTGGATTATACAAATTATTATTTTGACATAAGTCCAGAATATTTAGAGGGTGCATTGGACAGATTTTCCCAATTGTTTTTATCGCCATTATTTACCGAATCAGCCACTGAATTAGCAATGAAAAATATTGATTCAAAGTATGAAAAAAATATTACAAATGATGCATGGCGTGCATTTCAATTTCATATGTCATCAGCAAATCCAAATCATCCATATTCAAAATTTGACACTAGCAATCGTGATGCATCGGATGTGACACCGGAAAAAAAGGAAATTACTCTACGTGAAAAATTATTGAAATTTTACAATACATGGTATTCATCAAATATTATGGCACTGAGTGTACTTGGTAAGGAAAATCTTGATGATCTTGAAGCAATGGTGATAAAAATGTTTTCTGAGATTAAAAATAAAAATGTTGCTGCACCCGAATGGCCTGAACATCCATTTAATAATGATCATTTCGGGCATGAATGGTTCATTGTACCAATAAACGATATTAGAACATTAAAAATGATTTTTCCACTGCCAGATTTGCGTAAATATTATCGTTCAAATCCTGGTATGTATATGACTTATTTACTTGCTCATGAAGGCAACGGTTCATTGTTGTCTGCGTTGAAAAAAGCTGGCTGGGGCAATTCATTAGATGCAGGCAGTCAAAAACACGCACGGGGTAATTGCAATTTTTTTAACATTACCGTTGACTTGACTGAAGATGGAATTCACCATGTTGATGATATTGTTACATTAACATTCCAATATATCAATATGTTGCGAAGTGAAGGTCCACTTGAATGGATATTTGAAGAATGCAAACAACTATCAAACATGAAATTTTATTTTACGATAAAATCATCACCGGAAAGTTATGTTTCTTCAACTGCATATGCATTGCATGAATATCCAATGGAAGAAGTACTCATTGCGCCGTGTGTGCCAACAGAATGGCGGCCAGATCTCATTGATAATGTCATGGAATATTTGGTACCGGAAAAAATACGTATACATGTTATGAGCAAAGAGTTTGTTGATATTGCAACAGAGACCGAATTAAGGTATCAGATTAAATTCTCTAAAATCAAAATTTCTGATGAGATTATTAAAAAATGGACTGCACCTGGATTTAATTCGGATTTAAAACTACCTGATAAAAATGAATTTATTTCAACGAATTTTGATATTAAAGTTAATGAAAATTCGAAAATTGATAAATATCCAGTTATTATTGAGGATAATGAATTGATGAGAGTTTGGTTCAAACAAGATGATGAATTCCGTGTATCAAAAATCAATTCATTTCTCAATTTCATTAATCCACTCATGTATATGGATCCAATTAGTTGTCATTTGTCTGCTATGTATATTCAGTTGATCGAAGATTCATTAACTGAATATATGTACAATGCAAATCTTGCTGGAATGGGTTGGAACTTTATGGCTAGTAAACATGGAGTTATTTTAGTTATTGAAGGTTATCATGATAAATATCAAATTTTATTGAGGAAAATTATTCACAGGATGGTGAATTTAATCATTGATAAACAACGTTTTGACATATTGAAAGAAAACTATATAAGAAATTTGAAAAATTGTGAAGCTAAAAAACTGTACGAACATGTAATTCATTATTTTTCATTATTATTGACTGAGAAAAATTGGACAAACGATGAATTGCTTGATGTATCTGATTACATCACAATTGAACGACTTGAAGAATTTATACCACGATTATTGAATAAAATGTATATTGAATGTTTATTGCATGGTAATTTAACAAAATCAGAAGCTTTAGAAGCCGTTAAAATAGTTGAATCAGAATTAACTCATGCTGGTAAGCGTAGAATAATTCCATTATTGCCACAACAACTCATGTTACATCGTGAAATAAAGCTCGAAGATGGCTGTCATTATTTATATGTGACTGAGAATAAAGTTAGTGAATCGTCGTGCACTGGAGTGTTTTATCATTGTGGTTTGCAATCAACTGAGTCGACTATACATTTAGAATTACTAGGAGAAATAATTGGAATGTCATGTTCCGATACATTATGTAAAATAGAAGAATTAAGTGGTATTGTTTTCAGTGGAGTTCATAAGGGAGCTGACACTCACGGATTAACAATTATAGTACAAAGTGATCGTCATCCACAATATGTTGAAAATCGTATTGAAGCGTTCATGGACAAAATGTTGGTAAGTTATGATCAATTATAATTTTTTTTCTTATTTATATATTTATTTTTCGTTATTACTTATGCTGATATTCTTTATTTTCTCATGTTTTTATAGGGGGATTTAACAAATATGTCAGAGGAAGAATTTTATATATACAAATCATTTTTGGCAGCAAAAAAACTTGAAAAACCAACAATAATGTATACATTAACAGCAGCTTTCTGGAATGAAATAACAAATCAAAAATATAATTTCGATCGTGCTAATATAGAACTTTCTTATTTAATGACGATCACGAAGGAACAAATTCTTTCGTTTTTCAAGGTTTTTATATCATTTTGAGGTTATGGATATTGAATTTGTTACAGTTTTATTTATATATTTTTGTTATTTTTTAGGAAATGATACATAGGAACTCGCCAATTAGACGTAAATTAGCAATTCATATTGTTCCAAAGGCGAATGATGGTGCAGGATTGAAAAAAACAAATGTTGATGAAAACGTTGAGCCAGTAAATCAGATTTCTTCTTTACCAACTCTAATCACGGACATTATTGCTTTCAAATCAAGTCAATCAATGTATCCATCGTTAAAACCTTTTGGAAACTTTCCACTAAAAGGTCAACGATCTAAATTGCAAAGGATAATTGTATAAAATTCAAATTTTACGTAAATTTTTATTTTTACATCCAAGACATTTGCTAAGAGAATTGTCACAAAACAATATAGTTTTATCTTCATTTAAATTTAGCAAGGCCATTATATCTATTATGAACTGATCCATCAATTGAAGTATATATTTTGCTTTTTACACCGATTATTGACATTAATGAAATTTATAGTTAAATAAATGCGAATTGGAAACTAATCATTTTTACTAGAAAAATTTATATTGTTCAATTCAATTTTCAACCTAATCACTATACTTATCCCATGTGATGTACAAATTTCATCAATTTAAACCTTAGTAAAATTTTTTTTTTGCTGAAGCCTAAATAATTCTATAAAGATCACAGAATATTAGATAATATCTGACAGAAGATCATATAACAATCATTGGTATAAACAATTTTTATTTATTCAAATATCTTGTAAAATATAACAGTAAAGTTAAACCATAGTAATATCAAGAGACACGATCATGTTAAAATTAAACAAATAATACAAGACAATTTTGCATCGGCTGCAATTTCTATAAACAATCCACAACATTTATATTCAATATGAAGTCAAATGCAGTTTGCTTCAAACAAATGAATAACACAAGATTTTTGAAAATTATGAATATACTATGTCAATTATGATTTCACTAATTTTGAATATATGGATGAATAAATTTTGATGAATTGGAGGTTAAAATTCTTTGCAGTTATCAAAAATGTGTGCTTGGAAGACAAAAAATTTCAATTTTTCAAAAATCAACTGGTAAAAAAATTTTCATATTACACACTTTTGTAATATAATATTAATCTCAATTAATAAATTTTTTTTCCCAGGTTGAAATCTTATCGGCCCCAAGCATTTATCGACATTTTCGTCAATTCAATATCATAAATTTAATAAACAAATGAATGGAATGTCATTCATAGTTCAATCAAACACATACTATACATTATTTTATTCGTTGCAATAATAAATCAGAATATATTCGCAACAGTTCCAAATGTTGTATAAATAATCAATAAAAAAAGGTACACGAATAATTACCATAAAAGAGAAACATAAACTCTGTACAATAATTAAATTATAATTGCTCAATAACTGATTAATTCTCGGAGTCTGTTTATAAAATCAATGCATGCAAAATTACATATAATTATATTTTTTATTCATTTTGAGGTTATGAAACTTATTTTCTGTAGTAATTTACGTTTTGCTCGGATAAAAATTGAACAAATGACCTTAATGACCTGGCTCAAGTGAACAACTAAAGTCACCAAATCTACAACAAGTTCCTTCTCAATAATATTTTTATAATTATTAATTATTTACATTATATAGATATACAGATGGATTCAATACTGAAAAATAATTTTGTTTCATTGTGTATTTAATGATTAAATTGAATACGTATGTATGTTTATCACTTTAATATATATCATTTTGCTTTACTGACTAGTGCAGTGTAGAATAATACAACAAATACTAGATATGAACAATTTGTTGATGATTCATCACCTTCAAATATTTCAAAGCATTGTATACTATTTACTTAACCTTAAATATGCAACGCTACAACTCAAATCCATAGCCAGACATTTCTTGTCCCCAATGGATTGAAAGAAAAAAAAGATAAACAATTAAAAGATGGTAAAATCAGAATAAACAAATGATCAAAAGAATAATTGATAATAATTCAACTAGAAATAAATGAATACAATACACGAAATTTTAATCGATTTGTGATTGAGTTTTGACTGTGATTCAACTGTATATTTGAGATTATGGAACTTGATTCATCTGTACAGAAGGTTCAATTGATTTAAATGCTCTTATTTACTCCTAATTATATTTTGATTGGCCAGCATATCCAAATCCTAAAATTGATCAAAATGAATGTAAATAAATAAACAAATAAACATTCTTACAGTCTTTCCATTCCCAATATTTATTTTCACCAATGAACAATTGAAAAATATAATTACTCCTTCTACATTTATTATCTTTGCCACAGTGTTTGTCACACTTTCAACATCAAACCTTCAAGCAGTCTCCACATATATTACAACTTCAAAAACGTCAATCTGAAAATTTTTAATAAATAAAAAGAAACTAATTTAATGTTGAATTGAAATATAAACTCAAATCTTTTTTCTTAATATAACTGTAAAACTGTAACAGCTACTTCAGAAAAGACAATTTTCTTCATCATTTAGAAAAGCAAACATGACAATAATCAACAAGAATAGTGTGAAAGAGCGTTATGATTCAATTAAAAAATCACCAAATGACAAGAGACTTTATCGTGGTTTAATATTGAATAATGAATTGAAGGTACTTTTAATAAGTGATCCAACAACGGATAAAAGTGCAGCGGCATTGAATGTACAAATTGGTGAGTATAATTTATAAATTATCTAAAGGAATTATTTAATATGGTTATTTTATATTACTACAAACTATTCATTGTTCAGGACATCTCAGTGATCCTGATGAATTACCAGGACTGGCACATTTTTGTGAACACATGTTGTTTTTAGGAACTGCAAAATATCCAGATTTGAATGAATATCGTTCATATTTATCACAACATGGTGGTATCGCGAATGCCAATACTTATTTGGATTATACAAATTATTATTTTAACATAAGTCCAGAATATTTAGAGGGTGCATTAGACAGATTTTCCCAATTGTTTTTAACGCCATTATTTACCGAATCAGCCACTGAATTAGAAATGAATACTGTTAATTCAGAGCATGAAAAAAATATTACAAATGATGTATGGCGTGCATATCAATTGGATACATCATCAGCAAATCCATATCATCCATATTCAAAATTTGGTACTGGCAATCGTGATACATTGGATGTGACACCGAAAAAAAAGGGAATTAATGTACGTGACGAATTATTAAAATTTCACAATACATGGTATTCATCAAATATTATGGCACTGAGTGTACTTGGAAAGGAAAATCTTGATGATCTTGAAGCAATGGTGATAAAAATGTTTGCTGAGATTAAAAATAAAAATATTGCTGCACCAGAATGGCCTGAACATCCATTTAATAATGATCATTTCGGGCATACATGGATGATTGTACCAATAAACAATATTAGAACATTAAAAATGATTTTTCCACTGCCAGATTTGCGTAAATATTATCGTTCAAATCCTGGTGTGTATATAGCGCATTTACTTGCTCATGAAGGCAACGGTTCATTGTTGTCTGCGTTGAAAAAAGCTGGCTGGGGCAATTCATTAGGTGCAGGCAGTCAAAAACACGCACGGGGTAATTGCAATTTTTTTAACATTACCGTTAACTTGACTGAAGATGGAATTCATCATGTTGATGAGATTGTTACATTAACATTCCAATATATCAATATGTTGCGAAGTGAAGGTCCAATTGAATGGATATTTGAAGAATGCAAACAACTATCAAAAATGAAATTTTATTTTACGATAAAATCACCGCCGGAAAGTTATGTTTCTTCAACTGCATATGCATTGCATGAATATCCAATGGAAGAAGTACTCATTGCACCGTGTGTGCCAACAGAATGGCGGCCAGATCTCATTGATAATCTAATGCAATATTTGGTACCAGAAAAAATACGTATACATGTTATGGGCAAAGCGTTTGCTGATATTGCAACAGAATCCGAATTTTGGTATCAGACTAAATTCGCTAAAATCAAAATCTCAGATGAGGTTATTAAAAAATGGACTGCACCAGGATTTAATTCGGATTTAAAAATACCTGATAAAAATGAGTTTATTCCAACGAATTTTTATATTAAAGCTAATGAAAATTCGAAATTTGATAAATATCCAGTTATTATCGAGGACAATCAATTGATGAGAGTTTGGTTCAAACAAGATGATGAATTCCGTGTACCAAAAGTCAAATCATTTTTCAATTTCATTAATCCACTTATGTATATGGATCCAATTAGTTTTCATTTGACTACTATGTATATTCTGTTGTTCGAAGATTCATTAACTGAATATATGTACAATGCAAATCTTGCTGGGATGGGTTGGGACTGTATCGCTGATAAACATGGAGTTATTTTAGTTATTGAAGGTTATCATGATAAATATCATATTTTATTGAGGAAAATTATTCACAGGATGGTGAATTTAACCATTGATAAACAACGTTTTAACATATTGACACAATACTATATAAGAAGTTTGAAAATTTTTAAAGCTGAACAACCGTACGAACATGCAATTTATTATTTTTCATTATTATTGGCTGAGCGAATTTGGACAATAGATGAATTGCTTGATGCATCTGATCACATCACAATTGAACGACTTGAAGAATTTATACCACGATTATTGAATAAAATGTATATTGAATGTTTATTGCATGGTAATTTAACAAAATCAGAAGCTTTAGAAGCCGTTAAAATAGTTGAATCAGAATTTACTCATGCTGGTAAACGTAGAATAATTCCATTATTGCCACAACAACTCATGTTACATCGTGAAATAAGGCTCAAAGATGGCTGTCATTATTTATATGTGACTGAGAATAAAGTTAATGAATGGTCGTGCACTGGAGTGTTTTATCATTGTGGTTTGCAATCAACTGAGTCGAATATGCATTTAGAATTACTAGGACAAATAATTGGAAAGCCATATTTCGATACATTATGTACTTTAGAACAATTAGGTGATATTTGTTTCAGTGGAGTTCATAGGGGAGCTGACGCTCAAGGATTAACAATTATAGTACAAAGTGATCTTCATCCACAATATGTTGAAGATTGTATTGAAGCGTTCATGGACATAATATTGGTAAGTTATGATCAATTATAATTTCTTTTCATATTTATTTTCTTATTTATTGCATTCATTTTTCGTTATTAATTATGTTGATATTCTTTATTTTCTTATGTTTTTTTAGGAGGATTTAACTAATATGTCAGAGGAAAATTTTAATAGACACAAAGCATTTTTGGCAGCAAAAAAACTTGAAAAACCAAAAATGTTGTATACATTAACAGAAGTTTTCTGGAATGAAATAATAAATCATGAATATAATTTTGATCGTGCTAATATAGAAGTTGGTTATTTAATGACGATTACGAAAGAACAAATTATTTCGTTTTTCAAGGTTTTTATATCATTTTGAGGTTATGCATATTGCATTTGTTACAGTTTTATTTATTCATTTTTGTTATTTTTTAGGAAAAAATACACAGTAAATCGCCAACTAGACGAAAATTAGCAATTCATATTGTTTCGATGGCGAATGGTGGTGCAGGATTATTGGAAGAAACAAATTTTGATAAAAATGTTGAGTCAGTATATCACATTTCTTCTATACCAAATCTAATCACGGACATTACTGCATTCAAATCAAGTCAATCATTGTATCCATTTTCAAAACGTTTTGGAAACATTCGACGAAAACGTCAACGATCTAAATTGAAAAGGATAATTGTATAAAATCCAAATTTTACGTAAATTCTTATTTTAACATCCAAGACATTTGCTAAGAGAATTGTCACAAAACAATATAGTTTTATCTTCATTTAAATTTAGCAACGCCATTATATCTATTATGAACTGATCCATCAATTGAAGTGTATATTTTGCTTTTTACAACGATTATTGACATTAATCAAATTTTCTAGTTAAATAAATGCGAATTGAAAACTACTAATTTTTACCAGAAAAATTTATATTGTTCAATTCAATTTTCAACCTAATCACTATACTTATCTCATGTGATGTAAAAATTTCATCAATTTAAACCTCAGTAAAATTTTTTTTTCGCTGAAGCCTAAGTAATTCTATAAAGATCACAGAATATTAGATAATATTTGACAGAAAATTATATAACAATCATTGGTATAAACAATTTTTATTTATTCAAATATCTTGTAAAATATAAAAGTGAGGTTAAACCATATAGTAATATCAACAGACACGACTGTGTTGATCCACAACATTTATATTCAATATGAAGTGAATTAAAGTTTGTTTCAAACATATGAATTATAACACAGGATTTTTGAAAATTATGAATATACGATCACAAACAAATGATTTCCTCGCCAAAAGTGGTCATAAGCCGTTCAGTATTATTACACTGCTTTTAAATAAGTTGAATATATGGATGAGTAAATTTTTTGATGAATTAGAGGTTAAAATTCTTTGCAGTTATCAAAAATGTGTACACAGAAGACGGAAAATTTTAATTTTTCAAAAATCAACTGGTAAAAAAATTTTCATATTACACACTTTTGTGATATAATATTAATCTCAATTAATTAATTTTTTTTCTCAGGTTGACAACTTATCGGCCCCATTTATCGACATTTTCGTCAATTCAATATCATAAATTTAATAAACAAATGAATGAAATGTCATTCATATTTTAATCAAACACATACTATACATTATTTTATTTGTTGCAATAATTAATCAGCAGATATTCGCAACACTTTCAAATATTGTATAAACTATCAATAAAAAAGGTACACGAATTATAACCATAAAAGAGAAAAATAAACTCTGTACAATAATTAAATTAATTGCTCAATAACTGATTAAGTCTTGGAGTCTGTTTATAAAATCAATGCATGAATGTTCATTGTCCTTTTAGACAGTTTCAGGCTGGAATCAAAATTACATATATAATGACATGTTATTCATTTTGAGGTTATGAAATTTATTTGATGTAGTAATTTAACTTTTGAGTTTTGCATCGGATAAATATTAAACAAATGACCTTAATGACCTAGCTCAAGTGAACAACTGAAGTCACCAAATCCACAAGTCCCTTCTCAATAATATATTTTCATAATTATTAATTATTTATATTATATAGATATACAGATGGATTCAATACTGAGAAATAATTTTGTTTCGTTGTGTATTTAATGATTAAACTGAATACGTATGTATGTTTATCAATTTAATATATATCATTTTGCTTTACTGACTAGTGTAGTATAGAATAATACAATAGATACTGGATATGAACAATTTGTTGATGATTCATCACCTTCAAATATTCCAATGCATTGTATACTATTTACTTAACTTTAAATTTGCAACGCTACAACTCAAATCCATATCCAGACATTTCTTGCCCCCAATGGATTGACAGAAAAAAAAGATAAACAATTAAAAGATGGTACAGTCAAAATCACAGTTGATCAAAAGAATAATTGACAGTATTTCAACTAGAAATAAATGATTACATATACGAAATTTTAATCGATTTGTGATTGAGTTTTGACTATGATTCAACTGTATATTTGAGATTATGGAACTCGATTCATCTGTACAAAAGGTACAATTGATTTAAGTGCTCTTATATTTATTCCGAATTGTATTTTGATTGCCCCCCATATTCAAATCTCAGAACTGGTCAAAATAAATGTAAACAAATAAACAAATAAATATCCCTACCATCTATCCATTCCATTATCTATTTCATTTTCACCAATGAGCAATTGAAAAATATAATTACTCCTTCTACATTTATTATCTTTGCCACAGTGTTTGTCACACTTTCAACATCAAACCTT
>JAQQBS010001425.1:2317830-2335322 GCA_030347275.1 Microctonus aethiopoides
GTATTATGTATTTAAATACTTATATATGAAGTTTGAAAGATTTCTTGATTTTTTGCTTGCATGACCCAACTACCTTAATACCTTTTTCGACCCAAAAAATAGGCATATTTCGTGATTTTTTTTAACAATAAAAAAAAAGTGTTTGAAGATAAGGGTTTTTTGTACCATAAAGTACATCTATTATAGTTATAAAAATTTTTTCCAAATGTCTTTGGATTTACATTCTTGAAATAGTGTTCTTTCGAAATATGCAATAAAAAAAAATCGATTTTTCGAAGCCGAGGAACGTATATGCCCCCTCAATATTAAAATGCAATACATCTTGAAGTAAATATTCCAAAGCATTATAAATTATTTTCTTAGTTCTAAATATATAAAGCTACAACCCAAATCCATGTCCAGACTTTTCAATACGAAATTTTGATCGATTTGTGATTGAGTTTTGACTGTGATTCAATTGTATATTTGAGGTTATAAAATTTAATTTATCTGTACAAAAGATGATTTATTTATTGGGCTTATTTCAAACCTAAAGTTTGAGGCTAATATAGAACCAATTGATTATTACATATATCAATCTCCATCTACACAGCTAGCACACAAATGAGCTATACAAGACAATGTTGCATCGGCTGCAATTTCTGTAAACAATTCACAACATATATTCAATATGAAAGTAAAATGAAGTATGTTCTAAACAAATTGAACTCAAGATTTGAAAATTATGAATATAACTTCACAAACATTATTTCTTGTTTGTTCTTCGGTGGTCGTTTCATCACAGGTACATACTAGCCAACATCCGATGCACAATAAAGTCATCAAAATTATTCCACATATAAATCCAATGACAGGAATAACCATAATTGTTAATACAAAAATTAACTTGAATTACTAAAACAAACAAAACTCTCAATATACATTTTTTACTGTGTGTTTTATATTGAAATTACTTTCAGATAAATTAGTGTTTTTACGATCTGAAATTAAATTTTATGAAAACACAATGAAATGTAGGTAAGTAGTATTACCAAAGTTTTGTCGTCTTTACTGATAATTGTACAAAAGTTAATGACATTTTGGAAATAAAAATATGACGACAATTTTTATAATTATCAAAGATAAGATAAAATATCCACGTTTTAGACATATCTGATATTTTTAATACAAATTACAACGTATACAGTTTTATTGGAATTAGTTTCCACTTCCATAACCTCATTCTTTCCTCCCAGGATAGCCAACGGCTAAATTAACACCACAGGATATATCTATCGGTTATTGCAATGCTATTTTTATCATAAGTCTATTTTATTTTTTATTTGAAACATCAATACATGACTCAACCATCTACTTATATTTTAGATTCAATTAATTTGCAACAGTTTCAATTTGTTCATGTTCATCCAATTGAAATATCAATAATTTACTTCGTACATAACCTCCAAATTTAGATTATCGAATGTCGATATAATAGATCTCATTATCATTTTTATAATTAACAATATCATTTAAAAAATTATTTACATCGTTCAGTACAAACATTGTAATTTTATCAAGTCAAATAAATATAAAATTTAATATTTAATATTCTAAAATTTGTTTGCTTATTTAATATTTAAAAATTACATTCTGTTATAATAGTCAACTAGGTACTTATATAATTTATTACATAGACTTAATCGTTAATTATTTAATGTAATGCTCACTGTCCTTCTTGAGTTGAAAGTCACACACATGAATTGCAAAACAATATTTAATTATCAATATTGCAGTATATCATGCAATAAAATAAAGAGTGTCTCAAAATTCGTGCAAGAAGTATCACGTTGACTACACTTAAAATCTTGCGCGAATTTTGGGACAACTTTTAGAATGTTTTTTTTTTTATGTATTCAAAGTTGAAAGCGATTATATGCAAATACTAATTAATCTGCATGGAAACCTTTCAGTGTCTCCAGTGTGAAAAGGACAAGTAGCACACTTTTCCTAATTCCAGTCTCGTCCAAGGATTTCTAACTAGAAATAAAATTTGCCAAGACCGTTAATTCACAAAGTTTTATTTTTTTATATAATAATGAAGTTTACGACAGTTTATTTATTTGTATTATCAACTTACAACCTTGAATTATATTGGAAGACTGGACTGAGAATTAATATTTTGATCATCACTTGGAATTTGAGACATCTGTGTACCAAATAAATAGCTGATAAATTTCCGACTTTTATCAGCATGTTGAAATAATAATTTATTGACAATAAGATTTATTAATGATTATAAAGATCAAATTGTTGATGACACTGCAGAGTTTGTATATTATTTATAATAACTATGTGTAATATAATTATTAATAGTTAATAATTTGTAAATTTGTTTCTTTCAGTTAAAACGAATTATACTGAATGTGTGTATAACCTCAAAAATGACCAAAGTACAATTGTTTTATTGAAATCATTCAAACAAATTAATAGATTATTAATTGATATAATAAAAATGATGAAAATGATAATTTACTGGAAAAATATGTGCATTTTCATTAATTACAAGACAATGTGAAAACTGTGTGAATATATTGTTGAGAGGTTATGTTGACAAGTCAAGATTAATTCAAGAAGTTAAATTTAGGTTTTTTGACTTATTATCAATAAATTTTAATACTCATTACATAATTTTGGAAGCTACAGTCAATAATTAACATGATTAACAGGTATAATTAACTTTTTTTCAGTACAGATAAAATATCGACAATTGTGTCGTTACGATACTATATTACTTAAATATAAATATTATTAATTTCTTTTTTTCATTATTTTTCCCACATTTTTTTCTCTTCTTCTCTCTTTATCAAACACTCGAATGAAATTTTTTTTATAAATCTTTATTATTGTATTTACCTTTTCATCCCTCCATTGATTTTACGGTTTTCATTTTTATCGAATCTTCAGTTTTTACATCTGATTTTCCTTTCTTATCTTGCTATAAACCTTTTCTATATTTTAATATATTCACAAAAATCCTTTTTTGTCGATCTACTTTTCTATAACTCTTTTATATTTTCCTTTCACCTTTTTTTTTTTTACATTCATTCATTCATTCATTCCTCGCACTAAATTCTTGTTTATCATTTTTCCCTTTTTCAAACATTTCATTATTTATCTCACGTACCTTCATTTTTATTTTACTCTTCCTATAAATATTTCTTTTCATATCTTTTCATCCATTCCGATGTTGCAACTTTTTATTCTCAATATTATTTTCTATTCTCCCAATTTTTTCACGCTTTCAAACATGGAATTTTTTTATTATTTCCAACTCTTCATCATTCTATACATTTTATTTATTATTCTCTCCATTGCATATAATAATTTTTTTTTTTTTCATATTGCATTTTTCCTTTTCGATTTCACTCTCATTCTCCAGTTCATTATTTCATTTTATTTTATTATTTCATACACGCATTAAAAAATGCATATATAAATCTTCATAGCAACGATTAAATTGCATAATTCCAACCTCACCAGTTGGGGGATGATGAGCCTGCGCATAAGGGATGATTGGGGTACTATTAGGAGCATTTGAACGGATGTGAATTCAGTACAAGTCGAAACATTTGTGAGATAAGTCGCAATTTTTTCTTATTAACAATATTTATAAAGAAAAAAAAAACATAACCTCACTTTAAAAAAATTCAAATTAAATTTATTAAATCAAATAATTTTTTACTAATATAAATTTAATCATAAACAATAAATATTTCTTTACATTTTAATGTTTTTTAGGAAGAATATTAACCACTCACTCAATCAAGACGTGAATCTACAGGTGCTAACAAAAAGTTTTTCCATTTCAAATTGGGATGTAAACAAAACTAAAAAATTTTCGTGATCAGTTAATAAATCATCATTATATTAATAATTAATTTCATACATCATGACAACAATGTGATTGTATGAATTATAAATTAATAATGATCATGTGTTGTTAATTAAAATATTAAATATTTTAAAAAAGTGAACAGAAAAGTTGAAGAAAATTAAATTAAATAAAAATGCAATCAACTCGTGAAGATTTAGATTCAATTCCTGATCAGTATCTTGAGACAATTGCACATTACTTGATGGGCTTAAGAAATTTGTCCAAAGAAGAGGATTTATCAAAGCCTCAATTACGTCCCTCTGTAATTAATATTTATCCTCTGTTTATTATTTTTTATGCTATTTTAATTATTATTGGAATAATTTCAAATATAGCAATGATATTTCATATTGTTCGACATAAATTATATCATGATCCAACCAATGCATATTTAATAAACATTGCTATATCAGATATAACTAAATGCATCTTCGTTTTGCCAATTACTTTGACAATATTGCTCATTCAAAATTGGATATTTGGAAGATTTCTGTGCTTTTTTCTACCGATGATGCAGGTAAACATTTATTGATACATTCAAATTATTTAGTTATATAATATTTCATCGTTTTTATAATATTTTTTCCATTTGGATTCATCAATTTATTATTATATTACATAATTTATCAGAACGATAAATTTAAAAATTATTAAATTAAATAAATTCATTTGATTCTTTTTATTCTCACACACATTAAATACAATTTAATATTTATACATATATTTATTTGGAGTATATAATAAAAAGTTATGAATTTATCAATGGAAGTTTATGAAAAGAAAAAAATTAATTAACTATTTATTTACAAGTTATTCAAGTTATTTTTTTTTAATTGTAACTGCGTCTGTGAGTTTATTATTCAAGAGAATTAATTAACGAACCATAGTAAAATGCATCGTTGAGCACAGAAGGAAATTGCAATAAATAATAAACAACAAAATAAATCCAGATGAAAAAAAAAAAATAAAAAATCCCAATTTGCAAATTTTAACGTTAATTATTTTCCTCCATTAAAAATTGCTAATCAAAAGCTTCAGAATTTTATTTTTTATTCTTCATTGAAGTAATAAAGTAACATGATAAATTACAATTTCAATTAATTTCATTATGCTCATTATTTTTATTCATATTTTGATGTTTCAATTAATATTTTATATTTTTCTTTCTTTAATTAATTTATTACTTTATTTATTTGCTTTATTGAAAGTGAATGAATGCAATTGAAACTGGGTTTATTTGTTTTGTTCTCATCCTCAGAATTTCGCTGATATATCAAATTGTAATGTGCTCATCAATGCAAGCTCGCATAGGAAACAATACACAGGAAGCTTTATGATATATTCCTGTTTGTACATATCCAAGGGCAATATATGAACGGAAATGAATTTCATCCTTTTTGAATATCATATACATAATTGTATAATTTACATCTGATGTCATAGCAACAAATGAAATTTAGTCGTTAGAGTGACATAATTAAAACAATTCGATACAAAACAACAAATTTAAAAGTTAAAACTGAGGATTAATTGAATCAAAATTTAATTCTTGTATTGTTTTGTATTACAAAACAATTTTCATTATTTTCTTTATCTTTAGTTTATGGCAGGATCCAATTCATTATCATTCTATATTCAAATATTTATATTTAAATAAATATTCATCATCTTTTTTAGTTGTATAATAACTTCATCCATATTCAGTATCAAAATACAGAATAAATTAATGTTCAAAACAAAATTGTTTTAAAACTTTCTGTAGCTTCAGGTGAATCATATAAATTGTTTATGAAGTAAATATTTCCAGGTGAATTTATTGTTGAATACATAAATAATACATAGTAATTAATCATTTTTTTAAAATATTAATTTAATATGCAAAAACTTTTTTAATTTTCTCTTTTTAAGTTGCGTTAACATTGAATACTTTTTTTGTTTTTGAGGTTATAAAATATGGAAATATTATATTAAATTATATTAAACAAATATAGATATATTTCAAGGTAAAGAGAAAAAGTAAGAAACATTTTCTCAACTTTTTTCCTTTAGGAGTATTCAAAAATTGAGACAAAAAACTTTTTCAAAATAAATCTGCTTTATATAGATAAAATTTGTTTCTCGTATTATGATAACAAATAGAAATATATACATATGTAAGTCAATAACATGATTATTATTGATGTTATTTATGATAGTTAATGGAATCTTGGCTGATTTTGCTTTTTTTTTTGCGCCACGTCAGCAGTTTTTTTTTTCCCCCAAGTTGTAATTAAATATAACCGACCAAGTGGCGCCACAAATAATCGACACATCATTATTCTTATTGACTTTACCCATGTACAGTTAAATCTCTTATAATGTTGCATATCAAGGGTTTGAATTCTGGAAAAAAATGACCATAAGTCGAGGGTTGATGCGAAATTTGTACATTATTTCCTCTCTTTGAGAAGAATATCAAGATGTGACACTACTGGAGGTTAATTAATTGTACATAAAAAACATGAACAATAAGAAATTTCATGTAAAAATCCACTAGAAATTTGTGTTGAAACTTTTTTTAGAGAAGATCTAAACAAAAGTTAGGTTAAGTCAACACAATATTAATATTTATCAATTAACAATATCCATAATTTGAGGACGTTAATTCGCTACGCTAGAGTCAAATGAGTACTAATTTTTTATAAAATTTATTCGAGGCTTGAAAAAATTTGTAAAATATATTAATAATTTTACAATGATTTATAATTTTTTTTTATATGTATCAATTATTTTTAAGGTATTTATTTTAAAAAATCAGTTAATCCACATTAAAAATTGATTTGACTCCAGTTACCAAAATTTACCAAAACAGTTTTAATTATCTTTATTAAAATAATTAATATTTAATTTAAACATTCGTCAACACCAGTTTTTTTGTGGAGTTATATAAACTACATATTTCAAAGAATATTTTTAAACATTATTTATTATTGTATCTACTCATACAATATACTTATTGTAATTTTAAATACATACAAATGATAATTTTTCATAATACTCTATGTTAAAAATTTGATTTTTGATCTTTAATAACTTTCTGAAATAATCGATAAAACGTTTTGAATTTTCAAGGATAGATATCTACATAATTCAACTTATCAAAACTAAAAAACAAAAATGTTATCTACTAACAAGTCTCATGAATGAACGTCCTTCAACACAAAACAATCCATCACCTTCAACACAAACTCCTGAATTAAAATACAAAATAAAATTGACCAATTAAAACTAACCAACAAAAATTTTTCCTGAACAATCACACAAAATATTCAACTGTATATATTTCATACTAAAAAATTTATCAATACAATTTATCAAACAAATTTTACGCTTCCGATGATTCAATTTCATCATGCACTTGGTAACAACAAAGAAAAATATAAAAATAAAACCAAAGCAATGGAATAAAATACATACACATAGGAATGAATTTTATGTTCAAAAGCTATTTGTCACTATGGATACAATTCGCAATTGACCGATATATTCTCTTTCTATTCTTTTTATCATTATTATTCTTATGTTAGTAATTCTATTATTACAGGATATTCCAATCCATGTATCAATGATGACACATTTTCTAATAGCTGGTGATAGATATCGATTATTGAGGGATCCAAGAAAGCCAAGAATACCAGCTTTTGTATGTGCACTTGGAGCATGGGTTTTTGCTGTTTGCATTGTGTTACCATATCCTATTTATACTACTTATCTCGACCTCGAAGTAAGTCATGTATAGCTGTATATATTAAAATAAATTATCTATTGACTATACAAACCAAAGTATCGCAATACACACACAAAAAATAAATGAAGATTGTTTTTTAAATTGTATTTTATCAGACAAAGGAATTTAATTATTCAATGTTGAATAATTTCTTTGTCAATTTACATTCAGATGTAATTTTTATTTATTTGTTTTATTTTATTTTTGTTAGGACTATAAGAAAGATCACTTTCATGGACTTGGCCTTTGTCTTGGAAATCTTATTGATGATATACAACAGTACATGAGGGGTTTATTTTTAATTACGTAAATATACATATATAGTTTTAAAGTGGAAATATTATTTTCTTTTGTTATGCATTCAATGTTGGAGGAGTAAATGGAATGTAAACATTGTGTGCAATTGCAGATATATCGCGCCATTAACGATAACGGCCTACATTTATGTAAAAGCAAGCAGAGAGTTGCAGAATCAAGAAGAACCCTTTCCTGTTACAATGTTTGAGACACGAACAAAAGCTTCCTCACGACATAACAGCGATACCAGTAATGACGTCATGTTTGTATTTATTTTTATCATATTGGTAAAATTGTGTTGGATATTATGGTGGTTTGAAGGTAGAAGCTTTGATGTTTGTTCAATTTTTATCAGTGCAAGACTTCAGAGGTTTTTCTAAAAATTAGAAAGTTATTTCATTAGAAGTAGAACTTTTTATTTATTTATAATTGTTGATTGACAATTGATAATTTATATTCATGTTTTGAGGGAAAAGAAACTGTTTACAATAACATAACCTTAAAAGTATTTATAATTTATCATAAAATACAATAATTTAAATTAGTAAAGTCTGGTTTAAATTAGAAATAATTATTTTGTTTGAGGTTATGTTTTTTTAAGTAAGTTTATTTTTAAATGAAAATTGTGAAAATGCATTTAATAATAAAATTGATAAAATATTACCACGTAATAAAATACCAAAGCTTTTGCTTTATATATAAATTTATAATATTAATCAATAAATTTTTAGAATAATTTCTTTGTCATTATCAAAACTATAATTTATCATTAACAATTTCATAACTAATGTTTAATTAATTTCACGTGGAGAATAATTATATTTTCACTTCTATAAATATATATTTTCATTTCCTGTTAGGTCGTTTCGTGATGGGAAACATCAAAGTGAAAGTTTAACAACTACTGGGACAATGGGAATCTCGGGATTGTCAACGGTTTACGATTTATATGAAACAGAATTGGATGTACGAAAGGAAAAACGTAATCAAAAGTACTTGATCTTCATGGTGTCGGTTTTCGCTATTTTACTGTGTCCATTAATGGTGTTAAGGTATTTTAAAAGTTTTTTTTCTTGATCTTTTATTCTAATGATTTTTCCAATGAATATAAAAAATCATATTACTTCCAAATGGATACAAAAAAAACTAATTAAATACATAAAAAACATGTACAATAATAGTAATTTATGTAAAAGTCCACTGGAAATTTGTGTTGAAATTTTTTTTATTGAACATCTAAACAAAAGTTAGGTTAAGTCGACACTTAATATTTATTAATCAACAATATCCATAATTTAACAGACTAAAATATGTTTATTTATAACATCAGTGATGTTTATTATAAATATTTATCTATTTGACAAAAGTAATACATATTAAATTGGATTATTTATTTATTTACAATTATTGATAGATAAATATATTCGATTTAAAAAATTAATGCAAGTTGCATTTGGGAAAAATAAAATTGACGTGGATTTATTTTAGTTATCTTTAAAGCAATCAAGAGACTTTTTTCTCGTACTTCCGAGTGATTATTTTATGTTTTTCATGTCACTATAAAAAAGTTCTTGAAGTTTATTTGATGAGAGAAAAAAATTGAGCTCTTGAATTATTTTTTCACCAAAATTCAATCATGATATCAAATAATATTTTGAATATTAATTTAAAATTAATAGTTTATTAAAAATACACAACAATAATATAGATTAATTTTAATTATAAATAAATATACGTGGATTAAATTAATTCAGAGAAATAAATTAATATTTTTACTAAATACGAAAAATAAAATCGAGAATTTAATAAAAATTATTTTTCTCAATTTCTGTTGAATAAATTCCTATTTCTGGTGCATAAAAATTCATATCGGATTATTATATTCAAACTTGATGAGTACATACGTAAATCGGATAAAATTAAACGTGGGAATATTAATGTCCTGGGGCTTTCAATATATTTTCTTGATGAATGAGAGACACAAGAGATAATAACGAAGAAATTTCATCAACATGCTCACAATTTCGCACGAGCGAATGTTATTTACATGAGATATTGCTTTGTATATTATCCATACAAATATTATCAATAAATCTAATTTACATTTAATTTTAAATTCATAAATAAACTTAAATCAATATTTAAAATATTTTTGCATAAATATATAAATTAATAAAATATCAAAACAATATTAAGTTATTTGTTTATTTCTTACTTCGAGTAAATAATTCATTTTATTGACTTTACTAAAAAAAGTTTTTTATGCTTTAAGCTAATATATAAAAAAATACATTAATATTTTATCTCATAATATTTCAATAAAAAAAAGCAATTGATAAAATTTATTCACTAGTTCTTAAAATTATCAACAAAAACTAATAGCAAATATTGTTTAATGTTCATATTATAATTAAAATAATTATTAATATTATTAATTGATTGATTTAAAAATTCTTTTGCATTTAAATATAATTTTTTGCATGTAAAAAAATTGGTCCGATGAAAAAATTCCAAAAAATTTTCATTCATTTATTTATACCTTTGTTTATTTCATTTAAAAAATATGCATGGAATATTTTATTGCTCGCTCCAATAACCAATTATATAAACCATTGAAACCAGTGCACATCAATTTATATTTATATATTTGTAAATATAAATTCTAATAGAATTTCGTTATAAATTTTATTTCAATGCTGTAATAGAAATTCCTGATACAATACAGTAGATTTCTATGTATGTATACATGTTCAACGATACAAAGGGTGAAATATATTATTTGTGTTGAGACGAGGGAATTGCTCTCAAGGGTATCAAGGAAATGACAAAAAAAAAAAAAATATAATAAATAAATAAAAAAAAAGACTGTATGTACATTCCTGATTCATGTTAAAAGCATTCTCGTGTATATTTTCGACTTGGATCATTGTTGCTATTTTGTCGGTGTGTATAATAATAATATTTTGGGGTTTGTACACTATTTCATATGGGTCACTAGTGCAAAATTACAAAATCCAGATTAATGTACATAACCTTATCTCAATCGATTTTATGAATGTATAAAAGAGACAAAAATTTATACAACTAAATATTACTTTATTTTACAATTATTCATATCATTATTTTATCTTAAAATACAATAAACATGAGGTAGATTAATGTTTAACAATGTAATATACTTGTGTAATTGTAATGTGATATTTTTTATCTAAGTATTTGCAAGACTGTGGGAGAAAAGGAGATTAAAAGTATTTTATTCCCTCGCAAAGTTAAGTTTGTTGTTCAACTCAAGTTATCTAAACACAAACACATATATATATGTACATATATACATGCATATGTATGTATACATAAGTGAATATGTATGGAATATAAATATATAGAGCAATGTATAAAAGAAAATATGGGAAAACTTTTGGATATCGTGACTTGTTTTAGCTTGATATTGTGAGGTTATGTTTGATCATCTGCTGTTTTTCTCATCAGATATTTTTCTGGTTTATTTATAGACTTGCAAAGCTTGCATTAGTGGAAACTTATGAAAACAGTGGACATTTCGACATCACTTATACAATGTTTGTTTGGCTTGGATTTTCATCAACTGTAACAACGCCATTTCTCTACGCATCTTGGCAAATGAGCAGGTATGTTAAAAAAAAAAAATATTATCAATTATCTGATTACATTTTGATGAATTATTAAAATATGAGTGAGTATATATCAATTGTTTATTATTCTAATTATTAAGAATATACAATTATACATTAAAATAAAACCATGAAAACAATTTAATTTAATTAACTGCTTTTTTTTTTATTTTAGATCACCATAAATTATTTCCATTTGACTCAACATAATTACAAGTCATTTTTTTTTTTTATATTCGTCACTGTTTATATTATCTTGAAATATAACTAAATAATGTTATATTGACAGTGAAAAAAATTCAACACTTTTTATTATTTATTCATCCCTTGACAACTGATGATTACACACTCGACATTGCTTTTTATTTTCCTAAATAATATTCAAATATCTAAAATTTATTGAGCGTGCAAACATTTCATATCCATCTTCATACATATACATATAATAATCACAAAGGTCATCGTATATAAAATGTTAAATCGAGTATAAAATAAAGTTCATTGAACTTATTGCACGCCTCGATTGACAATAATATCACATAATATATTATTGAGTTTTCATTATCATTACGCCTCACTTATAATCGATTCACTCATGTGTAATCAAGAATTTTACTACAAAAAAAAACTCATAAATATGCAGCATAATAAAAAAGAAAATATATGCCATTATAATAAATTTTTATTGTCGTCATATAAATATTTTATACTCATCACAATGAGGTTATGTTTGGATTTTCTATCAAACTTATAGAATTTTTATTTTCCAATATATAAAAGCACTTTTATTGAAGAATTTTCTTTGCACTATAAATATATTTATCGAATATATAATTCATTGTAATTATATAAATATTTAATATTTATCTGAAGATTACACATAAAATTCTGATGTGCAAAATTGAAGGAAAAAATATTGTATATAAATTATTAATAACAGCAATTTTGTGTAATGAAATGATTCAGTAAAATGCGGGCAAAATTGAATTTTCTTGGTGGGTAATAAAAGCAAATTACTTCAATATAAAGTCGTTGAGATAATTTCCTATGCCCGCAATTAAATCTTCCCACGATCAATGAGTTTAATATCCTTTGTGTAGTCTATATATTAAATGGATCAATACTATAAGTAGGAATGCAAAGATAACCTGAAAACTGTAAAAAAAAAACCGGTATCTGCAGTACTAGAAAACAAAAGTCCAAAGCTATTTTTGTTGGTTATGTAAACTTTGGCAGGAATATAAAAAGTCATAAAGACTTTATCAATTAAAAAACATAACCTATAAACACGAACGTACTTGGTTTAAATTATTAGCCAAAAAATTATATTACAAATAAAAAATACCCTCAAGTATTTATATAATATTTATAATTTGATGCGACGACGTAGATAATTTTTTATTGAGCACTTAATTCGCAGCTGCGTTTTATAACTATCGAGTTGCTATTTATCATTTATATTTTCAACAACTAAATTTTTTTTTTACTACGTTGATTAATGGCTGTTGGAGGTTCTTGTTTTTTATTTTCGTTTAAAATTCTCTTTATAAATAATAAATATTACAATTTTTATAGATCAACAAAGGCGCGTTTGAAGAGTTACTTTCAATCATCAAGTCGACGATTAACATTAGCTTGCGAAGAGGGTGTAAAAAGATCAACACGCCACGTTCATGATCATGTTGGCGTTGCAAATGTTGCTTACACTCAGCAAGGACATGCTGACAGTGTAAGTGTAAGTAACGATGAAAAGGAAAATTTACGAGATGGTAATTTGTGTCATGCAAGCCCAGACCTGCTTGTAAATGCTTCAGTGCATACAGAATGAAACTTTAGATAAGTTTCTGAATATAATCCAGTGTATGTTGAATGCTTTTATCGATTATTTATCAATTAGTATAAAGAAAGAGCTCTAGTACTTAATCATGTCTTAATATTTAATCAGTCTTGGTGTTGAATGGTTTTTTACAATTTTCAGAAGCCTCTCAAGTCTTGGATTGATGAAAATTGAACGAATATTGATGTTTTTATTTTATAATATTTGAGGTTAAGTTTCAATATACTCTCAAGTATTAATAAATTTGAATGCTAATAAATGTTTCAGTGATATTCATAGTTTATAATGTGGCTATTTGTTGTCTACTTAATGTGATAATATCATATTCTATGTAATGATCTTCATTACAGTTATATCATGATAATTATTTTAATTTAATGTCGTGTTAATGTTCGTAAAAGATATATATATTCATATTAAATAAGTAAAATATGATGGAAAGATAGAATTATTAAATGTAGTGATACAATGTGCAATAGCAAAGCCACGTACTCCATAAAATATTTGATTTACCAATGATAAATGAGAGGATAAAAAAATGATAAAAAGAATAAAAATGAAAATTGAGTCATATAACTGTACGAAATGGTTTAAACCGTACTATACTACTATATAATAAAATACCCAGAGGGAAAATCAAGTCAAGTACGTGTTCAAACGACCAGAATACTGAATTGTATCTCACAAATAGACACAAGGATGAAGGATGTGTCGTTACCATCCCAACGCATCTCTTTATTCCAATGAAATTTCAATAATACCAAAATATTCTACTAGAATTTTATTTATCCAATAAAAAATATTATGCAACGTTATAATAAATAATAAATTTACATAATAATTATTGATAAATAATTAAATTTGTTGTATTAACATATTAAAATGAAATATTATTATACAATCAAACATAACCTCGAATTTGTTAACGTAATGTGTGTATATATATGGAATTTGTAAATAAATGTGACAATATTTATTGGAATGATATATAAATCAATTGAATTATTATTATCAAGCACATGTAGAATAAATATTGTATATAAATAAACCAATGTCAATAAAATATATTGGATAAAAACAAATGGAGATGTATATTTGATATGGTACATGATAAAAGTGCTTTTATCTATTTTCCCCTTTTTGATGATGAGGGTTTGTTACCAAGCGTGAAATGATGTGGCATGAATACACACCAAGAAAGAGGGACAAAATGGAAAGTATATGTATATATGGATATTAGGGTATGTGTGTGTTTGAAAGGGAGGAAGAGAGATCAAGTTCAAAATAAAACAAGACGCCACTAGATGTTATTTTATACCACATTGTTGATCCAACGGATTTTACCGCGACAACGTGACTAGAATTCAAAATTTACAGCAATTTAATCTTTATCATATGATTGCAATTTTTTTAGAACTTTTTTATTTTTTTTTTTTTTTGACTTCACTTTTTTATTGTCAGTATTGAAATATTTGAAATTTTATTTCATAATCCGTGATAGAAAGTATAAAATGAAAAGATGAGTGTTTGAATTGATGGAAAATTAATTATAGAATTGTTAATTATTAATGGAATTCTATATCGATTTTATGTCTGTCAAATTCAAACACTTTATTTAATTTTTAGCGAGAGAATAATTATTGACGTTTGTTTTATAATTGTTATTTGCGGTGGTAATATTGCCGTTATTTGACTAGCATAAAAAATGACGTTTATTTTATTTATCTCCAGTGAAGGATTTTGTTCATGACGTCAAAGGGAAGATAAGGAATCGACCAATCAGAGGACGCAAATCTCTCATCGGTAATAATTGCAGTGTGTTTTTTTTTTGAATTGGGAAGAAGACATAACCTCAATTTTTTTCCTGGCAGAAAAATTACCATTTTATTACCACAAATGACACTCAAAAAGTTGCCATTTTTGTATAAATACGCCAACAATTGTTGGCGTATTTATACAAAATTAATAACAATAATATGCTATTATTTATAATATTCAAATTAAACATTTGAATTCAAAATTAAATAATTGAAATGAATCAAACAGAAAATATTGATAAAATTGGCTTTAAAAGATGAATAAAAACAAAAATATGAATTTAAATAAGGTTACGAAAACATAACCTCAATTTTTCTACTAGCAGAAAAGTATAGCTATGTCATGAATATTTATTATTCAAATGAATCATTTGAATCCAAAATAAAATGAATTAACAGACAATATTGTCAAAATTGGCTTTAAAAGGTAATAGAAAATGAAACTATAAATTCAAGTAACGTATAAAGGTTAAATTATCTGAAGGGTGGTGCATAAAATGCTTTCGCCTTCGAACGCACGATCTTATTATAATGCTCAGTCTGTCGGTTTTGTGCTCGATATTTTTGTCTGAAGGGAAAGTGTCTTTGTAACAATCTATATCCATTTACTTATGCACATCACGTTTTAGAAGTAGAATATATACTTCCGTGATATATAACTAACTGCGACCTCGAACATTGTTGGATTAACGATTTGATATTTCATTCGTAATAAAAGTGCTCTGTGAGCACAATATTGGACATTCAAATTGCAACTGTTCATTATGATTGTGAGTTGATATTAAATTAAATCAGTCTTCTACATGAACATGTGTTTATATAAATGTTTAAAAAAAAATTGATATGAATAAAAAATAATTTATTGTGTATATTTTATAGAATTATTTGGTATTGTTTGGAGTGATTTACGGAATGCAGGTGACAGCCCAACAATCATTTGGAATTAAACCATCAAATATTCTTGGTGGACCTGAACAACATGCGTCATTTAGTTTTATTCGTCCAGGACTAACTCAAACGTCATTTTCATTCAATGGACCAAGTTCACATCAAGCATTTAGTTCAAGTATTGGTAATCCTCAATTAGCTCATAGAGTTTTACCCAATGTGGCAAATGCTTTGTCTTACAGGAATCCTGGACTTGGTAATTAATGAATCTAAAATAAAAATTAAATTAGTAAAGTCTGAAATTTAGTTGAATTAAATTAATTAAATTATTATTGATGTCAAGAAAAATTTTGTTTATTGTTAACGATGAATAATTTATTTCTTTAGATAATTTTATTTTTATGTTATTTAGGTTATGTTACAAATGGCCCAATACCTACAGCTTATGCACCATCACAACATTTAATTGGATCACAAATAGCCACACCACAATTGTCTTATAATCAGCTTTCGTTAGATCAAGCTATGGCGCTAGGATATTTGCAACATGGACAATCAGATTTATATCAAAATCAATTGAATCAACTGTTGGCTTTACGACAAACACAATCGCTACAATTTCCAGTACATCAAAGTCAACCACATTTATCGACACATCAGTCGCAGGTCAATTGTATTTATTATGTAATAAATTTATTTTTTTTTCTCCGCCTAACAACTCGCAGAATTTACCCTGCGGGCTTCTCATGCCTTCTCAATGTCCTTGCGTCATTATTTTGAGCAATGTAGGTCAATTCTTTCACAAGTTAACCTTAAAACTCTGTAGACCTTATATGTTTTTTTTTTATTTTTTTAAGATGTCAATCTTGTTTCAATTTTTCTTTTAAACTGGTCAACCTTGTAAGCCAAGGAACGCCCTTTCAATTCTTTTATTTATTGTTTATTGTTTCTTTTCACAGGTTCAGGAACAACATCATGAACATCAGCAACCACAAAATTTACTTGGCGTCGCTTATTCTTCAGCACCTGCAGTTACACAAGTTAAAATTCATGGCAATGGATATAAATATAATTTCTAATTTTTTAATCAACTTTATAACAATTACAAACATAAATATTATATATAAATAATCATTTAATTTATTCTATTTTTATGAATTGAATAATAAAATAAACAACTGTAATTATAATTGAGGTTAGTTTACTACATTATTCGCGTTCTATTTCCGTTAACAATTTACGATATATTAATTTATAACAATTCATCATTGTATAAATAATTTATTGTTGATATTAAATTAAACAAATAATTTCAAACTTCTAA
>JAQQBS010001425.1:2342756-2375121 GCA_030347275.1 Microctonus aethiopoides
ATCCGACATTTCATTTTTTTCCATTGAAAGTATTCATCGTAAAACCGTAATTTTTTTATGGGAATACGCGTCTTGGAATGATGTATAAGGGAAAATTTTTTTTTTTACAATTTGACAAAATTTATTTGTCACCCCCCCACCTTGCCCGATCATCACATTTGTATCATTTATGCACTGAATATTTCTATTTTATGGAATGTAGTAGCGCGATCTGTTGATTTTTTTATCAACTACTGAATAATATCACTTTTGTCGTGATTTGGGGTTATAGATGGCAATTTACCGATTGAGCAAAGCTCCGAATGCTGTTTATTTTACCGATTTCGAGCTCATCATTATTCTTTTTAAAATGATTAAGTTCCAAAAATCACCGCTTATGGCGCTGATATATAAATATCAGTTGTTGCTTTTTTACTACAGTTTAATACGGAACTTTGAATTCATTATTTGTTCCTCATGTTTATAATATCAAACTAATTTGGTTAAAATAAATAAAATATAATAAAAAATGACTAAAGTTCGGAAAGTTAAACGTAGGAAAACATATAAAGTAAGTATTAATCGAAAGAGGTTAAGAAATAAATTACGAAAACTACCGGACATAACATGGTAAGTATCCTAACCTCAAAATATTGTATATTTTTTATCTTTAAAGGTTTATAAATTCATATTAATGTATTACTATTATTAAAAATGATAATGTATTACCAGTCCACAGATAAAAGCAGCTTGGGATAATAAAAAATCAACGAGAATGAATTTAATCCAAATGGGTTTGTCATATGATCCAAATAAATCATTGAAAATTCCTAATGTAAAAAAGGAAATTGTAAAAAATGCAAAACAAACTGCATCAGGTGAATTTATTGAGACGAATGTAGATAGTACAAAACCAAAACGAGTTGCAAAAAAGATTGAAGTAGCATTAGCATTAGAAGAAGATGCTAAAGCACCAAGAGAAAGTATGTTCAGATTACCAAATGGCCAAGTACAATTTTTAACTTATCTCATGGACAAATATGGTGATGATTATGAAGCAATGGCAAGAGACAAAAAAAATTATTATCAATTAACGTGGAGACAAATAAGATCAAAGATTAATACATTCAAGGGAATACCTGAACAATATGCACAATATCTTGTAAAAAAAGGTGAAATTGTTCTGGAAAATGATGAATCATCAGAGTAAACTGTAACACATTGTATTTTTTTAATAATTTAAATATAGAAAAACATTAAAACTAAAAATAAATTTTTAATGCAGTAAAAAAGTTGACGATTTATTAATTATTTCATTTATATATTTCCAGGCAGATGAATTTTATTCTACTAATTTTGATTTATTAGTACAATAAAACGTTATAAAGCTTCAAACTTTATTCTGAGAAAACATTTATGTCTATTATCGAATGATATCAAATAAATATGAAAGATATTAATAATAAAAAGGCTATTTTTAGGTTAAGTCATTCAAGTGATAATAAAAAACTTTTCAATTCTTTACTGTAATTTTTATTTTTATTATAGTAACAACAATTCTTTTTACTGCAATTATATAAAACAAAAATGAAGTATCTGTTACGGAAAATATCTGGAAATGTTTGGTTATGATACTGTCGTTATTAATTTTTTGTTTGATTGTAATGCAAATAAATGCATAACAATTTTATAATGAAATAAGAATGACAAATAAATTGCATTAACATTTTATAGGTTATGTCGAATGTTTTTGTGTTTTAACTAAATTATAAAATTTAACATGACCAAATCAAAATAAGGGTCGTGCCTGCGACTCGAATTTTTATTTTGTTTATTAATTTTTTCTTGCTAATTGAAGAAATAAGTAAATTAAATGTTAAGAAAAAGACATTATTACATAAAATACATATTAATTATTATCATTACTTTTCTTTTTTGATTTTTTTGTGTTGTTTAACTTGAGAAATTCATTTTAAAAAAAATATATATATATGTGTATTTATATTTATGTTTGATTAAATCAATTAATACCCGTTGATGCAAGGGAAAATATTTTTTTCCTCACCATCTGAATACTCGGATGATGCCAATTATATTTATTAATATTTGGTTCCATTTGTGGTAATGGTCGCGTTTGGCATTCAATAACCTCAACTTTATGTTTATGTGGTGAAATGCTATGTAAATCCAATGCTTCTTTGACTTGATCCAACTTCAAGGCATTCGGAACGTCCTAAAATTAATAAATACATAATAAATAAAATGAAAATTCATCGAATTACAATAGTTTTTGTTTATTCTTCACCTGTTTATTAGCAACTACGAGTATTGGAACATTATCCATTCTTGGATCACCCAATAATTGTTTGAGTGTCGATACAGCAAGAAATAATTTATTTGCATCACCAGCATCAACCATAAACATTAAAAGATCAGTGTCTTGAAGAAAATTATTCCAGTGTTCTCTTGTTTTATCTGCACCACCAACTGAAATCCCAAAACATTACAAGAAAAAGATAATACAAAAGCAAATTGAATTATGAAAAAATATTTGAATGTTACTTTTTTTTTAAATTGTTACGTACATTCCCAAATATTAAAAGTGTAGTCGCCTTTTCTCAATCTATAAACAGCAAATCCATCAGTGGGCTTTGGTGGAACTTGATAAAATTCAAGAGTATCTGCAGCAACTGCTTGATTCATCACCGAAGTTTTTCCAGCACCATCCAGACCCAAAAGTAATACTCGACGTTCATTGCCATCATCAATCTACATTAATAACCATAAAATTTTTCTATTAAATCATAAATATTCATATGGATATCTACAAACATTTGAAATATTTGAGGTTATGTATAAAGATACATGGTCTAGTACAGAATTATTTACAAATACATATTTGATTGTGATGAATAATGAAAAAATCTAACCTTTGTTATCTCATCAAACCCTTCATCAATAGCTCTGAGTTCTAATTTTTTCCAATATCGATAAGCAACATAACCTCCAACACAAACACAACCAATGAAAAAGATTTTCTGACCGTGACGGGAAATATTAATCACAGAATCCACCATAATGGAATTAAAATTGTCGAAAATTAGACAATTTATCAATGAAATTTATGTTAAATCCGAAAACATCAGCTGATATTATGAAATTTATCTTGGCGATGATTCCACTTGATCCAATGAATTATATTAATTTTATTTATGCTTTCCAGGTGTTTGAAGGTTGAGAAAGGGTTGGGACTTGAGATTGTTGCGAATGAAATAGTATAAAGCAATATCGAATATAATATGCACGTGTATAAAAATAATTAACGCACGTTCTTTTTGCAGTATAGGTTAGGTTTCCCTGTGGCGCCAAATAATCATGAATTTAAATATGAAACATTATTTGATTGCATTATTGTTATTGGCGAATGTTTTTTTTTTTCATTGTCATTGATTTTAAAGTACAAAATTTAATGAACATGGCTAATGAGAGAATAACCTATCAGATTAAATGTTGTGACGTAAATCCAATATGGCTGAGAATGAACAAAAAGCATAAATGAACTAATCCGATTAAATATTCCACTAAGTATATACGTGTATATGTATGTTTTCAAAGTTGTCAGATAGTATCAAAGTACCTTGGTGGATTCAAAGGGTTAATTACATTATATCTCCTGCCTTTACATTTATATATAACATTTAAATGAAAATTATTATCGCTGTCTCATTAAATTTCCATACAAATGTTATCATTATTATTAATATTAGTAGTATTGAATCATTTAAATTTAATTATGTAATGATGTAGAATGAGGCCAATTTATTTGAGACATAATTTAATTCAACATATGAACAGAGACGAAAGAAATAACTTTAATAATTGAATTTGTTTCAAATTATTGTCGCAAAGCAAGATGGCTGCCAAATCTACAATTATGATTGATTGATTTTTTTCAATTTAAATCTATTAATAATTCGTTTAGGAAATATAATGTGCAGTATTTTTACATTTTGAGTATATTAGATATAGATTACATTGATAAAAAGCTGAAAATTAATTTTCTTCACTCTGTGAGAGAATATAAGAGATAAATAACGGTAAATTATCATAATTATATTTACATGTACAACAAAATGAACGAAGCAATTATACAATAACTTTATAATCAGCTTTTCTACATGAAATAATTTATAATCTTATATTGAGCGAGATATGAATAAGATACAAAGTGTTTCTAACCTCAAAAACTTCCATCACAAATCGATTATCGACATTGCTAATAAATTATGAGTTAACCTCAAAAACCACCCAATAAATTAATTAACAATTCGAACACAATAATACAGAATAATTCAAGATAATAAAAAAATAAAACAAACAAATGAAATCAAATACAAAAAATTGAGGTTAGGAAATATAAACTTAAACAAAAATTCCTTATTATTCATCTACTTCAAAGACTTCAATACATATATACTCTTAATTATTACATTACATATAATACTACTCTAAATAAACAAAAATGAAACACAATAAATAACCATTATCTATAAACAATTATTAATTCTATCAATATAATAATAGCTCTGACTTTATTAGTCGTTCTCAATTGTTTCAAGTTACTCTAACCTCTATTTGTATAAACTACACATAAACACACACATATATACATATAATTAGGCATCTGCAAATGTTCTAAAGAACACACACATACATTATATACAGATCATTCAATACATTCACTCTCAAACATTATATCCCACTAATCCGTCTAATCTCCCCCAAATGAAATAGTTGCAATTCTTTTCCAAACACACTCACACATACACATATAATGGATATATGTTTTACGGTATTTAAGTACAACGAGGCACTTGACCCAACGGATATAAAAGGGGGGAAAAAAGTAGTCGACAACCGAATGACATTCAAAGGGGGGACATGATACAAAAAGCGTTTATAAAACGTGTCCCAAAATTCACGCAACATTCCAAATGTTACCAACGTACTGCATCTTGCGTTCATTTTGGGACACCATGTATATAGTCATCTATTACATATATACTTATATACATATATAACACACGTGTAATCTCTTTAACTGGCTGCTAACATATTTTGTGATCCCCATCATACAATTTTATCGAGAAGGGTCTTTTGACTCTTCTTTCATCCATGAGGACATAACCCATCATACATATATATACATCGTATAAAAAAAACCTGAAAAAAATAAATTATTGAATATTACGAAATTAATAAATGATAGTAATAATTATTATAATAATAAAACAATCAGATCAAAGTACTCAAACATTCCAATATCCTTTCAATGGTGCACAAACTATACATTATGCAGAGAACGAACATAACCAACAAATATGAAAAAAAAAATGAATAAAAAAAACGAAAAAAAAAAATTCTCATTTCTCTTTGTGATTGTCAACATATTTTCCCGTTCAAAACTCATTTATATATGTATATATATAAATATATATATACATATGTATGTATATATGTATTCGTTGCAAAAGAGAAAAATGAAAAAATGTAAAATAAAAGCTTTTATCCAATGCGTCGAAATTGAATAACCGATAAAAATTGTATCCTATCATATAATGCATACATATATACACATGTAAATGTATATATGTGTGTGTATATATGTATATATATTTTTTTTACGTTTTATTGGTACTTGACAATAACCCAACGGTGGTTTATCTCTCTCTTACTTATGGAGATTCATTCGTGTTTTCTCTTTCTATCTATCTATCTATCTATCTCTCAAAACAGTACCAACTGCAGCGTGCTCTCATAATCCAACTCACCCTCTTTCAACTTGTCGCGCTTTTTGATTCCCCACCACCTCACACTCTCCCATTGGCTCTTTCTGTTTGTGCGCTATATGTATATGTATGGATAAATACAGAAGACCTATAAAGGGATGTGAGCAAGCGAGGACATGATGACTTTTATTGCCCCGTCTGATGTTATGAATGCGATGAACGCGTCCGCTTGCACGTTTCAACGTGCAAAGTATATATAGAGATCCTTTATATATGCTTACAAGTACACGGTTACGCTTTTTATGATGTATATTTGTATATAAAACACACGTGAACATGAATAACTGTGTTGAGCGATTGTCGTTGATGCGATTGCAAATTGTCGTTTGAATATTTGAAAATATTTTTTATTATTTGAAATTAAATTGAAAATTAATTTGATTTTATATATTATTTTGTTTGGAAATTCAATATTTTATTTTGGTAATTAATTTATTATTTACTGGGATTATAATTTGTATACAAGAAATCTAAGTAGGTTAATTTTTTTTTTTTTTTTTTTTTGAGGTTAAACATTGAATCAATGGGTTATGACTTTCAATGAGTTTTTTTGATATGTAAATTTTAATATTGCTTCAAAGGGGATTTATATTATGAAAAATTGTTTCAATAATTATTGAATCAATGTATTTATAGCTTCAATTAATTAACACACGTTGGTTTGTAGTGTATAATTAAATTAATTATGCAATGTCTGAGAAAATATTTTTCAACAGATTTATTTTGCTTTTATTTTACTTTGGGTTTATGTATAGATATAATGAGGTTGTTTTCATTTGTTTTTAAGACCATAAAAATTTGCTTGTGGTTGTTAAAACGTTCATTTTAATTTTAAACTCCATGTCCATCCCTTTATTTTATCTTTTTCACGTGCCGCCTACTTCGTTTTTCATTTATCCTCTTTGTTTCCACCACTCATTTCCCTTTTACTTCACCACCCTTTTACCACTCGATCTCCTCGCATATTTCTCATCCTCATCCTGCACCAATATCATACTTTATATATATATTTTATCCCACATCAAATAACCGCAGATATTGTTAAAATAGGGCGGAGCAACCAAAATACACCACGTTTTATTATTATTCAACTACATAATAAAATTTATACAGAAAAAATTCATTTTTTATACCTACAAAAACTTGCAGTGAAATAAATAATATTTATATTAATTATACACAGAAAAATTGATATTGATCAGAATGAATTATTTAATTTATTTTTATTAATATAAAATATTTGTTTTACAGGTGCAGATTTTATTTGTGATTTTATAAAACTCAACAAAAGCAAATTAAACAAATGATTTGATATTTGTTTAATGTCAATGGATGTTGGATGAAGTAGTGGATTGATGGATTAATATGAAAATTTATAATGGAATTAAATATTGATCGAGAATGACAATTAATGTTCAGTAAAAATTAATTTAATTAAGACTTTGATCATTAAATTATTTTACATCGTATGTAACTTTGGTAAATATTCATTATAAATAATTCCATATCATGAATTGTCGATTGGAAACGTTTCGAAAATTGAATTAAATAATGAGTGAATGATAAAAAAATGGAAATATATTATTAATGCTACTGGACATATGAAATAAAAAATATGGTCATATAATCAGGTCACTTGTGTTGTATATCACAGTTGAGAAATGTACATTTCGCATATTCCAAATGGTCCATTCACATTTTTATGTTGATTCAATATACAGTGGTTGTTAAAACCTTTTCTAAAAATTATTAATTATTATATTAAGGATTATTATACATATCATAAATATTATTATTTTCTATTGACAGAATTTTTGTATTAGATTTACACACAGTCAATGTCAATTATAACAAAAATAGAGTGATGGTTAACATAAATGATAAATAAATAATATAAATTTTTAGTTATTTTGAGAATTATCAAAACACAATTTCTTTTTATTATCTTAAAATTATTTCAAAATTAACAAATCATCCTGTAAATTTAAATGAAAAAACGAATAAATGTAAATACATAGATGTCATAATTGTCAAAAAAATAATTAATAAACACATATATATATGTATATACACGTGATATGTTTTCTTTTTCATTCATGATAAAATTCATCAATCACGATATTAAAATAACGAAAATAAATGAATCAATAAAAAAAAAGACATAATAATAATTACATAATTACTATATACTTCTAGGATGTGTGTATATATGTACACATATACATATATAATGGAAAATTTTACGTAAAATTCATTCGAAATTTTTTAACATAAAATTAGTTAGGTTAAGTTGACACAATATTCATTATATTCATTATATTCATTAAATTGACACAAATAATATGTAAAACTCTCAAGAAAAATTATAAAAATATTTTAAATTACTCGTTTATACGATTAGGCACAAAATTGATTTAGTTTAATTGTCAAAAATTGCGTTTCAATTAACCTAAAACGTAATTTCTAACTCATAACCTAAAAATTAAATTCTTAAAATAATTTTTCTACTTTATAGCAATCTTTCAACTTTCTTATTTACATTTTTTATAGGATATATTTATAATTGCATACATATAATTCATTATATTGCAAGGAATATATAATTGAATCTTAATTTTTTAATAATTAAATTAAATTAATATTGACCTAAAAATTAAAAAAAAATAACTATATCAAAAATCTGATTTTTTCCTAAAATTCTCTGTCAACTCTAACCTATTTTAATCATAATTAATTTCTTAGACATAAGTATATACATATTTAATATATTTATATATTTCAGGTTAATGAAAAGAAAAAAATTATTAAATGTATACAAAAGAGCTGGCGAAAGATAAGATAAATCGAAGTGAACTGCCCTGAAGAAGAGACGCGTTGCCGCGTTTTATAGGGGAAATAGTAGCAATAGAAGTCAAGTGTGCGTTGGAAAATATAAGAGGAATGAGAGAATGGATATAAGTGTAGTAGTAGAGCTTTCATATTGCAAGCTACACCCCCTAACGCGAAGTAAGCTCCGCCCGCTGTGAACGTTTGCAAAGGGGCAAAACGCAACGGGACCAGAGGACTTCGGCACCGAGGTTATCTCAACCCCTCTGTGTTAACATCGTCGTTGGCATCCACGGCATTCCAATTAGCTCGCGAATCAAAAGAGCCCCACTGCCTTTGTGGGGTATCATCCCACCCTATATCTCCTTGCTCTATACCCTATATACCAAACTATACTATATATACATATATACGTATATATTGCTCCTTTTGCTTTTCTCTTCTCTTTTCCACGCTTGTCGTTTGCCCTTCTGATATGTCGATATATTCAATTCTATATATCTCTTTTCATGCTTCATAATAGTTATTATTATAGATGATTTATGATTGTTTCTTTATTTTATTTGTTTATTTTTTTTTTTTTTTTTTTTTTTTTTTTTTTTTTTTTTTTTTTTTTTTTTTTTTGATTTTATTTATGATTGAATATATATTTAATGCAGAAAATTAATGAATTATTATCAAAAGTATAAATGATTATATATATTCTTGAATAAGTAGTAGATATATATTTTAATTGAATTTGATTAATTGTTCATTAGTTGACGGTGAATATTTTTATACAATTTTAGGATGTGTATATATTTTTTTTTTATATTGTTTTATTACTTTTTTTATTTATATTTATTATATGTTTTTGATTCATGTGTATGTGTAGTAGAAAATTTTGTATGAATTTTGTGCTAAAGTATAGGAAAATTATAGTTTAAGAATTAATTTTTTAGGTTATGGGTTAGAAATTATGTTTTAGGTTAATTTTTTTCAATTAAACTAGATCGATTTTGTGTCGAATTGTATAAACGAGTAATTTAACATATTTTTGTAATTTTTCTTGAGAGTTTTACTTATTTGTGTCAATTTAATGAATATAATGAATATTGTGTCGACTTAACCTAACTTTTATGTTAAAAAATTTTGAGTGAATTTTACATAAAATTTTCCACTATATATGTATATATGTACATATATACACACATCCTAGAAGTATATAGTAATTATGTGATAATTATTATGTCTTTTTTTTATTGATTCATTTATTTTCGTTATTTTAATATCGTGATTGATGAATTTTATCATGAATGAGAAAGAAAACATATCATGTGTATATACATATATATATATATGTTTATTAATTAATTTTTTGACATTTATGACATCTATGTATTTACATTTATTCGTTTTTTCATTTAAATTTACAGGATGATTTGTTAATTTTGAAATAATTATAAGATAATAAAAAGAAATTGTGTTTTGATAATTCTCAAAATAACTAAAAATTTATATTATTTATTTATCATTTATGTTAACCGTCACTCTAAATTTTTGTTATAATTGATCTTGCCTGTGTGTAATTCTAATACAAAAATTCTGTCAATAGAAAATAATAATATTTATGATATGTTTAATAATCCCTAATATAATAGTTGATAATTTTTAAAAAAGGTTTTAACAGCCATTGAATTGAATCAACATAAAATTGTGAATGGACCATTTGGAATATGCGAAATGTACATTTTTCAACTGTGATAACATAAGTGACCTGATTATAACCTTATTTTAAATTCCATTTGTACAGCATTGATAATATTTCCATTTATTATTCACTCATTATATTTAATTTCTGAAACGTTTCCCAATCGACAATTCATATATGTATATTCATACGTATAACCTATAATAAAATATATACATAATTGTAATTCAAAGAAACTCCACAGCCTCTTTTAAAACAACATAAATATTGTTGTTTCTTTTTTCGATTTATCTGTTAACTAAATTCAATATATATATATAACAATCTTATTATTTTCCTTATCTATAATACATTCTATTCATTTGTTATTTCTTATTATTCATTCCCACGTTTATAACCTATCTTTTCATATACACAATTGTTTTTTTTTTCTTGTTTTTAGGGAGCTGCACACAATTCACATCATCTAACCTCACTTTTGACGAAAACAACGGTGCAATAGTTAAAGATATACAAAGTGTGAGATTTAAATTGAATAAAGAATTAGAGCCAAAGTGCAAAAGTGAATCAGTAATTATTCATCAAGTTATTCCAAGTCACCATTCACCAGCACTTGTTTCCTTACAATCTTCATCCTCCAATGACGACAATGAACGTTGTCGTAATTCATTGACTCGTTGACTTTGTTGTTCATGATGAACTTTACGCCATTTTATCCTTCGATTTTGAAACCAAACTTTCACTTGAGCTTCAGTAAGTCCAAGCGAATGAGCTAAATATAATCTTTCAGGTCCAACCATATATTGTGTTCGTGCAAATTCACTTTCAAGTCTCTCAAGTTGTTCAGCTGTAAATATTGTCCGTACTCGTTTGCTTTTATTTTGATTAATTGATATATTATCATTTATTCTAGAGCACGATGAAGTTGTACCAGTGGTTTTTGTTATCTCCTGGCCTACAAAAATAACATCAACAATTATTTTACTATCAATAACAAATTAATTATAAATAAAATAATTAATTTCATTCGTATAAACCCGAGAAAAATATTAAAAAACCTAATAAAATTATTATTTTATTTTCAATTTTATAGATAAACTTTTTTATAATTATCAAATTGAATTTTTGTTTATGGATTATAAATATATATTTATAAATAATTCATAATATTATTATACATACAAACTTGTCTAGTGGTTTTTCGAAATGAAATCTGTTGATTTCTCTGGTGTTTTTCTCGTTGATTACTTTTACCCAAAATTGCATCAATAGTAAATGATGTTGTTTGTTGCTGCTGTTGATGTTGTTGCTGTGATTGTTGGATGTGATTAATTGAATAACGATTAGGAAATTGAGCTACTAAATTTTGCGGCGACATGTCTAATTGATTAACTAAATGCGTGCGTCGCATACTGTCAAATTGAATCATTGATTCGACATTTTGTGAATTCCTTAAATTATTCGTATCCAAAATTCGGTTATTTGTCAATAAATTAACATTAGATAAACGTTCAACACCAGCAATTGATCCCATATGATTATCCCGTTGATGATCCAATGGTAAATTAAATTCCTTAATTAATCCATAAGTTTTAGTTAATCCATAATCTTGTAGTATTTTATGTCTTTTATACTTTCCTAAATTATAAATTGTTTCTTTATCAGTGATAACTTCATTGGATGTACAAATTGGCAATGATTCAGTTGTAGATTCCGAAGTTTCATTAGATCTTTCCAAGTGAAATGCGCTTGTATCTGATGTAAAATTCAATGTTTTTGTTTTGAATAATGACGAAGAAATATCTGAAAAATTATCAAATCGTAGCCTATGACGACGTTCAATATCAATGGAAAATCGAGTGTCTTTATTTCCTAAATTATTATTGTCTTTATTTTTATCCATTGATAAATTTAAACCAGTCAAATCTTTTTGTGATTCATTATTATAATCCAAATAATTAACACGTTGATGATTATCAAAATGACTGCTTTCACTGCGATCTGATGAGTCTTCATTGAAGATTTGAACCGACGGATCATAACTTTCCATTATTTGTTTGGGTATTTAGAACATTTGGCAAACAAAAATCCAGTTGATTAAATTACATTTTTCACTATTTCACCAACCTAAATCCACCAATAATTTCGTAATTGTTCATTTATTAATTAATAACAACTGATCATAATTCTTTCTATTGTTTTATCTGAGTTAAAAAAAGCATAACACAAATATTAAATAAATAAAAATAAAGAAAAATTATACGCACAAATTGTTTGTTGATGTAAAAGCACTCATGAAATTCTGGGATTATAATGTTTGGATCACTCTAGTAGCAGATGATGATGATGATGATAGTTCAGTACTAAGGATAACTGGTTAATGATCCTGTACGTGACAGGGGGGCTATTTACCCGTTGGCATACCCCAATCAGTTGTGCACCGCGCGCGTTCACCTCCGCAACCCCCAAATGGACCGCACACAGATCGTGCGGTCAATAATTTTTCTGGTGGCATCCGGACGTGCAAGCATGACTGGGGATTGGCCAATTCACCAGCATCCGAGCTTGCACCAACCACGCCCACTCGATATAATCCACCAAACAGTGGGGGAAGAGCCATGCACATGGAAATTGCTTTACATCTACCAACATTATTGTTTTTTTTTTTTATTGCTGTATTATATATTAATATTATTTCTTTATATAATTTTGTGCATAGTTTCATTATACATTGCGATGAGAATATTTGTTTATGTGTAATATTTATTATGTAAATTATATAATGATTATATGTTTTGTTTTATTGTTGTGATATTAAAAATTAATGAAATAATGTGGATAAAAAAATATGCTATTATTGTAATGATATTTGGTTATTTTTTTTAGCAAAATTTTAATATTGAGATTGATAATTAACTAATTTGTTGTTAATAAATGATTATGAATGTATTGATTTTGATATAAGTTGATTAATTATGTCTTTTTAATTGTTTTTAGAGAGTTTGAAGACGTAACCTCAAAATTGCGTGAGATATATCAGATATATTTATAAATAAATATTAAATGCAATGTTTATGACATAAATATATAATATTAATCATGTTAATGTAATTATTTTCACTCGAATTTTAATAATAAATATATTAATGTCGATATAAGTTAATTATTTGCGCGTTTTATTAATTGTTTTTAGAATTTGAAAACTTAACCTTAAATTAGCGTGAGATAAATCAGCTAAGCATATAAATAAATGTTAAATGCAATATTTAAAATATAAATACACAACATTAATAATATTTATAAGATTATTTTTATCAAAATTTTGAAAATAATTATATTAATATCAATATAAAAGTTAATTATTTGCGTCTAATTATTAATTGTTTCCATATTTTGAAAACTTAACCTCAAATTAGCGTGAGATAAATCAGCTATGCATATAAATAAATGTTAAATGCAATATTTAAAATATAAATACACAACATTAATAATATTTATTTGATTATTTTTATCAAAATTTTGATAATAATTATATTAACATCGATATATAGGTTAATTAGTTGTGTCTTATTAGCCATGTACAAAAGCCTTGAAAATTTAACCTCAAAATTGTATAATGCATATAATAATTATCCAACCTACACACACATATATACAAAATCTCGACATTTACTTCCTTTATATACATGTCAAACTTTGTACAGCAAACAATTTTCTCATTAGTCGCGTGTGGCACATTAATTGACGTGAAAATGAGCATCAGCGCGCGCATACCACTGTGTCGTGTGGGTAAAACCTCTAAGGAGCTTGTGCCTCAGGGCCAAAGAGCTTAATTACATGTGCCATGCGTCTATTTCAAGCGTCTCTCTATTTAGGAAACCTGAGTAATAACTAAACGTGTGATAAATTCATCAAATTTATAAGAAAAAAAAAATTTCAATTTAATTAAATCAATTTTTCACACTGCTACACTTACATACTTTACACATATATCATTCAATTTATGCTTTATGATCAATATTGTTGTCTGAACACAAATAATCTCTGATAACATGATGCAATATATATATATATATATATATATATATATGTATATATGTACATTTATATGCATGAACACTTTGCTCTTGATAATGCAGAGGCAAACTTCTTATTCTATTATGTATGAACTCGTGATATTGAGCTATAAATTTCAGAATTTACTTTGAGGGAAAATTTTCTCAAAGGAATTATTACACATATATATATATATACATTGCAGCTTTTATATGTTTTATACTTTATGTACTTTATGTATATAAGAAACGCAATTATGTGCTGAGTAGATATTATTTTATATAACTTTTGTTTGAGAAAGATAAATTCAAAGTGAAATTTTTGCAAACTCTTTTGCTATTAAAATTATCATAATTTAATTTTTTTTAGGTTATGTTTGGATTTCATTGCGTGGATGAAATAACGAAAATAACCTTGAATAAAAAAAGTTATGTACGCGTGTATAAACTTTATGCAGTAATACGGAGAATATTTTTATAAATAAATATTTAAATTAAATTGTATTACTGTGTATGTATGTGTATATGAGTGTATGTATATATGGGGCGATAAAGCTACAGTGAAAAGTAGGGAGGCAAATATATATACGATGAAAAGAATTTCTATTGAAGCTTTCGATATTCCCACAGTGCCATACTACACAGTCTGATGTGAATCGTGTCTCTTTTCTTTCAAATGACTTGCAAGTCACCCTTATTACGTTACGAGCAAATTTATCACGGGAATTCCTTGGAGTATTTTATACGTTGGATAATTGCACAAGCTTTGCAGTGTATATATATACGTGTGTGTGTATATAAAGAAAGTTTATCCATGTAAAGTCGACTGGAAAAAAATAAAGAAATAAAATTATTAATTATTTGATATCTAATTGATGAATATTTTAGGTTTATATTAATAAATTAATTAAATTTAAATTTGTTGATTGAATGATTGGAAAAACTGTTGAATTAAAGTTGCAATTGATTAATTAAGGGTTGATTGATAGTATTTAAACTGAAAACAAAGTAGAAATAAACTATTGCAGTGTGTAAAATCTCAATCGATATATTTTTACCGTGATTCAACTGTAGATTTGAGGTTATGAAATTTTTAACAGACAGTAAATTGAAATTGTTTCTTTTCAGAGCCAGTAATTATTATTCTCGGCTTTATATCGAATTAAATTATAATCACACTCAAGTTAATTCACAAAAGATTATATATTTGTCGATTAAATATCACTTGAATTTTAATCGACTCTTTTTGCACATTGCCAAATGATCAATTTGAAGTTTATTTTATTCTCCAAGTGTTTTAATCGATTCTACTGAATAATATATGTCGTAGATAATCCAACTATAATCTAAATATATCTCGAAATATCATTTCCAACCTGAAACTGCAAAAAAAAACCAAAAGTTATTAAGAATGCTCTCATAACCTCTTTATATCTTTACTATAAAAACATAAAAAAATACAAACGATATTAATTTACGAGATCTATCGATTGAAATCCAAGTTCAAAATATAAATAAATTGATTCATTGACAATAATCTCCAAATAAAATTTCAGCAAACTCTTTTGCTATTAAAATCATAATTCAATTTTTTAGGTTATGTTCGGACTCCATCATAGATAAACTACTGAAAATCAAATTAAATAAATAAAATTATCTACAGGTATAAACTCTATGAAGTAATATTAAAAATATTCTTGAAAATAAACATTTAAATTAAATAATTTCCAACAATTTACGTTCTTTTTTGTTCAATAAATAATATATTTGAACACAAAAAAAGATATTCAACATATGAATATTTTTATCTTATATCATGTTATCTTTCATTACTTAATTTCTCCATTCTCCTCGTTATGTTCATATTTCAAACATAGAATATTAAAGCTCGTGCAATTAGTATGTGTGGGTGCACAGGCATTTTACGGTATTTACTTTAGTTCAATTGTATGTACACACTATACATATATAGCGAGGAGTCGCGACTGGAATATGATTGGCTGTCAGCGAATTAATTCCACAATGTGAACCACACCCCTAGACATTTACCAATCCACCCCCGCAACCGCATAGAAGAATATAATTTAATATATATGCATATATATAAGATATAAATAATCTGTTACAATTATCAGCGATTATAAAAAAACATTTGTATTAATTCTTTTATAGACCACGATTGGTTAACAATTAATGGTAATTTTTTATTGCGACCAATGTATATTTTTTTTACTACACATAATTATATTATCGATATTGTAAGATTTTAATATTAAAAATTGAATTGGAGTTATTGAAAAGTGTTCTAAAATGAATATCAGTGGCGCCACTAACAAGAGCCAATAAATAACTAGATATTCCCTATATTATTGACTCTCGGTATGTCAATAAGTGTCGCATAACCTCAAATTATGTACCATTTGAGTAATAGTAATCGTTTATTATTATTATTATACAGATAAATGAACAAATGTTTTCAAGATGGAGTTTACTGAATCACACTATACCAAAATTTATCGGTAAATCCAGATAAAAAAAAATAACTTTATACATTTGATTGTTTTTTATTTTTGGGCAGGTATATTGAACTTAATAACTGTTAATTATTTAATGGTTGTACAGTATTGAATTAAATGAATGTAATACTGGTTTTGTTGGACAAATAAAATTGAAATAAAAAAAAAATTGAAAGAGATAAATATTATATATATAGATATAATTTAATATAATTAATAATACATGTAATAACAACGGAGTGATGCAAATGTGTATGTATACATGTATGCTGTCTTTGATTGGATACTAAATTGTTGTTTGGTAATTTTTCTAATGAGAAAGAGCCAGACAAGAAGAATATAGTGGGCAAGAGGACATAACCTAAAAAAAAAAAAAAAAAAATGTTGTGCGTATGACCAAGTGAAATTGTTGGAATAAAACTGTGTTGAAGTAAACAAAAACGCCGGTTTGAAATTTTATTGTCAGCTGTGAACAATTTATTAGAGAATATAAATCAGAAAAATGTCGTTTAATGTCGCGATATTTTTTTGCTTTTTGGCAAATTTTCTTTTTTCAAATCATGTTTATGAGGCAGCTCAAATACCAAAACCTGCACTGAAAATAGCTGATGTGATTAAAAATGATAAAAATGTGTGTGATATCACATCAGAAATTCAACATTCACAATATTTACAAGAGTGTAATAAATTAGAATTTCCAAATAATAATTTTGAGGTTACAAAGGAAAATGTAAATCAATTTTTATGTATTGCATTGTACGATAGCTTTGTGAAAATTTGTCAGTACAATAATGTAAAAGATACAACCAAAAAAGGGGAAATAAATGAAATATCTGTATGGAATAATGAAACAGTATTTGATAAAGCAATTGAAGTAATTAATAAAAATGGCGATCATGATTTATGGAATATTTGCCAACAGATTAAAAAATTGTCTCCAGTCTACAATAAAACAAGTGGATTTGTTGGAAAGTTGAAATCAAAATTTAATAACACATTGAAATGTGCAGAATTTTGTGAAAACGACCCTCGAACTATCAAACCTCTGCTTATTGGATTGTACATCATCAATCAAAAGTTTGATGAAAAAGTTATTGATAATACAGAGAAGAAAGAATTAATTCCAATTAAACTCCCTGCGAATGAATCAAATATTACCAATACAAATAAATTAAATGAAGCAATAAAAAATGAAACGAATTCACCAAATCAAAAAACAAATCTTGAACAATCGAAAGTAATAAAAGATGATTTTATTATTAAAAATAAACCTGCTGATAATTTACATCCACAAAGTCGTGAACAAAATAAACAAATAAATGATAAAGAAAAACATTTAACGACAACAACAACAGCTATGCCAAAAGTTTTGAAAGATTCAAAGACTAATGATAATCCATCTAAAAAAATTCAGCCTTTACCAGTTGCATCAAATACTTCAATTGCAACAGAAGCTAATAAAAATGAAAAAGCTCCTCTCAGTGATATTACAGGAACAGAAAAAAAAGACGAAACTCCAACGGCAAATACTCAAGCAGCAACTATTTCGGATAAAACACGTAATGAAGAGCAAACGAATGCAGAGTATGATTTGCAAATGGGTAAATGCATGAAATAAATATTAAAATATCGATATGATATTAAATTAATATTTAATAATGAATTTATATTTTTTATTTCCAACAGATAATGATCAGTTAGCTGGACCTGAAGACGCTGGTATGTGTACATTTTTTTTGTGCAAAAAAAAAAAACTTTAGAGAAACATAACCTAAAATTTTCGAACGGTTTTTCATTATTTTGTTATAAAGATATTAAATAAACAATGAAAAGCCAAAATTTTGCAAGAAAGTTAACTTTCATTCAAGTTATCATGACAAATTTGATATAATTAACACATATTTTCTTATTTTATTTAATTGTTAACAGTTTAATATAAAACAATTCTTGAAAAAATTTAAAAAAATTTATTTTCGATGTGACTTTTTGAGAAAAACGTTTAATATTTATGATAGATATTGAATTAATATTAATTATATGAATTGTTTGTTTGCAAGGACTCCCTGACGATGATCCATCGAGACAACAGCCAAAAGAAATTTCTCAATTGGACGATGATGTAATGGAAGAAAAAGAAAATCCTGTGAATAGACTTCCGAGCACACATCAAGAGGATGATTCACATTTTTTTGGTTATTTCACCGTTATTGGACTCATTGGAATCGCTGGATGTTTGATTTATCATCGAAAACAAAAAGTTTGATAAATTCTTTATTGCTATAATTAAAAATCTATTTTAAAACTTATATTATTGATAGAAATTACTCAATAAAAATTGATTTATTTCTAGATACTGGCAATGATTGTTGAAGGTAGACGATCTAGAGGCGGACGTGGACGAAAAAGACCAAGCACAGCGAGTTATCGCAAGCTTGATTGTAATTTAGAAGAAGCTGTCACATCTCAATGCAATTCAAATGTTAGTCATGTCATTTATTGATTAATTTTGATGAATTGACAAATGGAAAAAATATGTGATTTAGAATCAGACAATCTATTCTTATTATTATTCATTCGAGTTAATTATTAAATTGTTTTTCTTCATTTTTGCACTGTGAGTTAAGAAATAGTTTATTGTTCAAGGGAGAAAAGTTGAATTTTCTATGTTAAATATAATATTTTTTTTCAATAGTTGTACGAAAATTGCAATTTTCTAGAAAAATTGAGGTTATGTGTTCCGCCTTGTGATTTAACAAACACAAATTTCGTTCTTTGATTGATTTATTCCATATCTTCTCTCTGAAATCATGTTATTTTTCATTGGAACTAAGACATAACCTCAATTTTTCTGTCGGTAAAATAACGGCCATTATACTAACATAAATGTAACTGAAAATATCACCATTTTCGTGTACGAATTATTTATTGAAAAAAAAAAAAGGCTTTAACCTTGAAATAATTTTGATTTAAATTAATATAAATTGTTTCTTATTAATCATTTATGTATTGTATGAACGTGTGTGCATTAAAATGTATGTAAATATTTCGTGAATGAGAGCTAGTGAAATCTTTTTTTTTTTTTTCATTAAAAAAAAAAGTTTGTAAATTAATCAATATTTTCTACACCAATAAAATTTATGAGTTATTAATCTTGATTGATTTAATATGTATATAACATGCCTGCTTAAAGTTTTTCTTTTATGCCAATAATAAAGTGATTGGGAATACATAGAGAAAGAAAGAAGAAGAAGAATAAAAATAAAATCATGAGTAGAAGTTAATAAAAAAAATTTTAATTGAAAATGTCATAGTGGTGAATAAATGTTTGATGTCTTAAACATTTCTTTGTCCATCGTTAAAAAACTTGTGCATCTATCAATCATAAAGTTTAAGTGCCAATTAAATTTATATTTATTTTTTTACGTCGCGTTATCGATTAATTTCAACGAATAAATTGCATTTGAAACACTATTGTAATTCAAATAGAAAATACGCGTACGTCAAAAAAGAAAATTGGATATATGACTTGGTTAGCTTGAATAAATTTATTGAATTGTTTGTTTTTTTTTATTTTGTTTTCTTGTTTTTTTTTTATGATTTCATTAACATTTATTGTAAGATTTTTTTTTGTCGTGCTAATGAATTCGTTAATAAAATTTAAATTGTTCGAGGAGAAAAAAGTCTATTATAAATCATTATCTATCAATGCAATAAGTTCCATCTTTTGTGTGAGAACGAATCCAAATTAAATAATCAGTTAATTTGACGTAGACACCTGGATAACCGCGCCTAGCACAGCCAAGTCCCCAAGAAACAATTCCAATAGTTTCATATTTACCATCTGGTCTTTTAAATAATAAAGGACCTCCACTGTCCCCCTAAAAATAAAATAATAACCTCAAAAATAATCATTTGTTTCAATGAAAATAAATAAACAAATGATCGAATAAATAAATTAAATATTTTTTTACCTGACACGCATCTTTATTTTCGCTGTAAGCACACATCATTGATTCCGTTAGATGATCGCCAAATGATGTATTTGTACATGCATCAAAATCCATGATTCTAAGTGTAGCTTGACGTAAATATCTTGATGCACCTCCTTCAGTTCTTACTCGACCCCAACCTGACACTTTTACGTAATGTCCCGTATAATCTGACCCTGTAAAACAAAAATATATTATCTATTTCATCCAAATACAATTTGAGGTTATACACAGTTATTATGTGACTTTTCAAAATTGAAAAAAAATACAAATTTATAATTTATTAATTATAAATAAATGATGCTTGAGTGTGTAATTATAAACAATAAGCCTCAATATTAGTTAATAAATTCTTTTTATGGTATATAAATCTTTTTAAGATGTGAAAAAAAAAGTAAATGGGATTAATGGAGGGAAAAAAAAAAACAAAGGGAGAAAATATAGAATTCGTAGGAAATGTTTACATTGAATGTGTATTTTATCAGCATAAAAAACATTTATTAAGCGTTCCCATATTACCTTTCATTGGTAGACAAACTGGTTGAATAGTTTCTGTATATTTAACTGGAAATTTAAGTTTAAGCAATGCAATATCATTTGTATCATGTAAATAATCGCTTTCAAAATCCTCATGAAGAATTGAATGATCAATTGGTAGAATATAACCAGCTCTTGGATTTTTTATATCATGCATGCCCAAACCAACATCAATTTCTTCATCTTCTGCCCTGTAACATTGTAATATATATTACTTTATTAATTAATTAATATTATAATTGGAAATATTAATTTAAATAATTTATTTATTAATACCATCGAACGCAGTGACCAGCTGTGATGATGTAACGATCATTGATGAGTGCACCACCACAATGCAATGCTTGTTTCAAAAATATAGCTGCAATCCATGGATAAACATGTGGAACTGCTATTACTCCACCTATGATCCTATTTGAAAGTCCTTCGCCAGACCAACCGCACTCTACCTCACAAAATAATTCCATATCCTATTAAATGAATTAATTTATCTTTGTTTTTTTTTTTTTTTTTTTTTTATATATATCCTATTATAAATAAAATGATGCTTTTTTTTATTAATATTTACCACAAAGCGGATCGATATGTGGTCCAACTTCTTTTTTACTCTTTACACCCTATAATTATTTTCAATATTATAATTTAATTTCAAGTTATTGATGGATTTTTTAATTCTACAAAATATTTATCCTAAATAAAATGACGTATAGGAATTACTCTCAACGAACGTCTAGGATGAAGATAATCACGGCTGTGATGATTGATGTGTGTTGAAATCGCATGGTGAAATTATTGTGATATTATTTTCTCACGCCCACGGATGTTACACCACAGGAAGGTCCACAACTGGTACTGAGCCAATGTTCTGTGAGCAGAACGAGTTCATATATTTTATTTGAATGTATTGTTACTGTGTTATCGCGGAGGTTGCGCCTGATTCTCAACGTCCATTACAAACTCAATGATCACATATAAGATAAATAATTCAATCAACTCCCAAATCATTATTGGAAAATGATGTGGGATTTTTTTTTTTTTTTTGTTCAATGTTAACGTTATGAATATGAGAGTAAATTTTAGGTTAGAAATTTCATTTGAGTTTTAATGGGATTTATTTTTGTAAATTAATGCATTTATAGCTATGTATATGAACAAATGATATGAATTATTGGATATTATATAAATGTATGAATGTATATTTGACAAAATATAGGTTATGTGAGATTATGTGGGCAATTATTAAAGAATATGAAACTTTTGAATATTGGAGGTTATTTATTACAATTATTGCCATGAAAAAAAATTAAAACTAATGCCAATATGATTTTTTAATCGTGCGTTCAAGAAGAAATAATTAAATATTTATTTAATTTTGAAGCGTGTTATATTTTTGTAATAATAATATATGTATTTTATCGTTCGGATAAAATACGGAAGAAAAGTATTTTGAATTGAAATAGAAAAAATTATAGATATAATAATAATTATTTAATTAATGTCTTTGGGAACGTCCAATAAATGTGTTTTATGTTGATAAAATACACATTCAATGTTATTAATTCCTACGAATTCTATATTTGCTCGGTTTGTTTTTTTTCCCCTCCCTTAATCCTATATTTACTTTTTTTTGCACATCTCAAAAAGATACATACACGTACTAAATAAAAAAAATTTATTAACCATAATTGAGGCTTATATTGTTGATAATTACACACTAAAGCATCATTTACTGATAGTAAATAAATTGTAAATTTGTATTTTTTCTCAATTTGAAGTCACATAATAACACTGTGTATAACCTCAAATATAACCAATGCCTAATTTTTTTAATTAATATAATTCACAGCAACAAATTAATAGACTATACATATTCGTTAATTGCAAATAATAAAAACAAAATAAATACATTCTTTTTTATTTACGAGACAATGCACAAATTGTTTGAATATAATATTGTGAGGTTATGTTGACTGATCGTAATGGGATTAAAGACGTTACATATATAAATTTTATCAACTATTAAATCTTTATTAATTTTTAATTAATAATTCTGAAATTAGATTGATTAATATTTATACCAACAATTAATAAATTCATTTTTCAATGTGTATATATAATGTTTCATTTTATTTATTACTTTATTGTATAGAAAAGCAATCTCATCACGCCATTCTTATGATTATCATGATTTACTGTCTTGATTCGCTTTATTCTATTCAGTCATATTGTTATTTCATATATTATACTGTGTACACATACAACTCTATCATTTATGCTTGCCAGATAGCGTTATATTTGTTTTATTGTCTGGTGCGTTGTATTATTATGTGAGCCTTTTTCATCATCATTCAATCAAATTGTATGGTATCACAATTTTCATTAATATAAATATATATTTTTACTATCGTATCTTTTCCTATTGGTCATTAATTTCTCATTTTTCTGTCAAATTCAAAATTAAATCAATAATAAATTAATTTATTATAATATATATTATTATTATTTTATATTTATGATAATTTATAATAGGATTTACTCATATTTATATATTTATTAACCTAAAAAATACTTACTTTTCCTAGTGTAAGTAATTTAATTTGCAAAGATGTTTGAAAAATTTCCATTTAATATTCTTCAACGCCAACAGTACATGGAATCAACTGTTGTTATTTTCATAATCCAAGCAACCATGTGAGGTACATAAGTGTAAAATCCTGGTGTACCAGTTCCACAACCAATTCCACTTGATACAATCCCTATAATGCATAATTATTTATAGGCACTAAAGAAAGTATTCATTATTTATTTATGAATAAAACCAAAAAAATTTTATTATATTATTTAAGATTGTGAAAAGTATTTTATCAATTACCTATAAGTTCATATCGTCCTTTGAAGTTTAATACTTGTAAAGGTCCTCCACTGTCTCCCTAAATTATAAAACAAATTAAAAAATTAAATAATATTACAAGATGAATTTCTAACCTAAAATAAAAAATATTTATATTACCGCGCATGCGTCACTTGCACGTCCATCTTTTACACCAGCACATATAATTGTCTTAATATTCGAATCACAATATTCTGATTTAAATATTTCCAAATTAACCATTCGTAAAATACAAACATCTTCACCAATATCAGCAAATCCCCAACCTAAAACTATTGAATTTTTCCCACCATATTTCATCGCAGTTTTTATCTTCACATCAGTCATTGGAAGACAAATTGGTCGAATAAATTCATTAAATGTTACTCTCATATTCAATTTAATGAGCATTATATCAGCAAATAATGTATTACTATCATATTTTGGATGAATAATTAATTTTTCAATTGAAAACACAATTGTTTGACTGTCGAATTCACAAACATTGTATTCACCCAAAACAACTTTCATTTCACTTGTTGTAAACCTTGAAAAGACAAATAATAAATATAAACAAATGAAAATAATATATATTATAATATAAACAAAGGAATTATAGGTTATATTATATTATATTATATTTATATACTTACTTGCGATCAAGAATATGCGCTGCAGTTATTACATAACGATCATTAATTAGTGAACCACCAGCTAATTTTGTTCCATTGCCTGTAATTAAACTCATCCATGGATATTCTGTCTCAGCAGCTTCTACACCACCAACAATACGAATGTCACCCACTAATAAATTTTTCCTACCGCACTCTAACAAAATTAAAACCATAACAATTAACATAACCTAAAAATCTGTATTTAATTATATACAAGAAAAAATATATTTACCGCAGTATTTATATGATGGACTACCATAAGACAAGTCGTATTGTCTTTTAAATCGTTTATTTATATAAAATGCAGTTAATCCATTAAGGAATATAATTGTAATAAAGAATAACAATAGAAATAATTTAATTAATTTCATTATTCCAGTGCAATATTACACTTGAGAATCTTTCAATCTACAACTTATATGCATTAATACAACATTTCTTTACCTTATTCATTTTTTATATTTATTATTTAACTCAAACGAACTCGTTTATGTTTATTATCATCGCATAAAATATATCGCAATGTACTTTTGGCCTACTTTTGTTATTTTTTTCATTTTATGACTACAGTTGTGACATCTTATATTTTACTTTAGATATATTTGTTGTAAATAATATGAATAAAGTAAAACCCTCATCGTTTTTTTATCAGTGCAAGTTTTTAAAGGCTTTGTTTATAATTAATATTAATGTTTTAATAGTAATTTTTATTACTAAAATCATTTTGCATGAAAATTGTCAAAATGTCTAGGTTGAAATTTTGATTTTATGCTCATAATAATAATATCTAATAGTAATATAAATTTTAGAAAGATTTATTATGAATTAATAGAAATAAATGTATTTAAAGTTTATATCTTGAATGGGTTTAACCTCAAAAAATTTTACCAGGACATTTACCTTATTTTATTTACTATACTTTTCGATTTTTTTAATTTAGTACCGATGATAATGATGAATAATAATTAATTTTTCATTTTGTGCAATAACAGGCGTCTTGTGTACGTTGCAAAATCCAATCTAGATGTGGACCAATTCGTGTATAAACAGCAGTTTGCTTTATACCATCTCCACAATTATTCGCCCCTGATACAATTCCTTAAAAAAAAAAATTAATAATACAGTTAAAACATCTCTCTTATCAATCACCTTTCAAAAACATTCATTTTCCAAATGCTTATAAATCTTTTTTTGTTTCATTTATTCTCAACTTTTTCCCAAACAAATTTCTGTTGCCATCATTTTGAGGTTATGTTGTGTTATTTATAAAATACAATTTAATAAGTAAAATATGATAAAATTTACCAATTAAATCATAAACTCCTGAATACGATCGATAAAGAATAGAAGTTCCAACATCATTCTGCAAATAAAATGAATAATTATTAAAAAAAAAAAGATTATTTATTCAGTGTCCCAAAATTCACGCAAGAAATAACACGTTGGTAACCTCTGAAATCTTGCGTGAATTCTGAGACATCTGTTAAATATTCCAATGAATTATTTCACGTAATTATTCTTACATTGCAAACTATTGAATTACCACCAACAATTCCAATGCATCCAGAATCATCATGATAATAACTAGGTTCTACTTTTGACTTCAAACATTTTTCTCCATCAAGAATCGGAAGTCCCAATTTTCGTGGCAAACAACTTGGCTTGCTATTATCAGAATCACTTTCAATCCAACCCACCATTGTTCCAACCTGTCCAAGATACGTTGATTTAGGATTGGATAAACATACTGGCATTATTCTTTTACTAAACGAAACAGGATGACTCAATCGTATTAATGCTAAATCATGAGCATGAGTTTCGCTAATAAATTCCGGATAACGTATCACTTCTTCAACGCTGACATTCACAGAAGAAACATCAATAAAACACCGATCAAATGCACCAAGTGTTATTTTTATCTCCGGTGGTGTTGCCCTAATAAAATCATACAAAGCAAAAATTAATAAAAAAAAACAATCAAAGAAATTTCAACATTAATAATTATTTCTTTTATTTATTTTTTCATTTCTTATATACATTCAGTAAATTTTTTTCTCATCAACTTACCCCACTAATTGACTTGCAGCAGTCAACACATAACGATCATTAATTAAAACTCCGCTTACTTGAGTTGATGATTTAATATGAATATTTGCAAGCCATGGAAATTCATGTGATTGTGATGATTCACCACCCAAAAATCGTGCACCATCACGATTTGATTTTCCACAAACTATAAATTATTAAAATAACAATAATAATAATAATAATAATAATAATAATAATATAACATAATAATTAATATTTTCATTTAACATAATAAATTTTCCTTAATTTTTATTATAATTTTTCTTTTTCAATTTTTAATTTGTTTCTTTTTTTGCTTCAATTTTGAATTTAATTTTTATGTAACAATAATAATATTATAACAATTATTGTTATTATTATTAGTAGTAGTAATATTATTAATACTATATATGAAATTATATTCTTTATTTATTTTGTGAATTTTATTTATTTATTTATTTATTTTTTTGATTATTTTTATATTTACCACATGGACCACAAGTTCGTATTAAACCGGCCAATAAATCCAAAATGCCGCGTTCAACTCTTTTTGTATTTTGTGCAAATGCAAATGAGGATTGACTGGGAATTGTCAAAATTAATGTGACAATAACACAAATAAGATATTTCACGTACTCTTGTAAATTCATGACTTCTCGCGTGTTTTGTTGGACGAATACTGGTTGGATGAGTTGAATTTTCATGATGATATGTATTGAGAAGAAGAATTATAGCGGTACTACCCGCATTGCCAATCCCACCACTCTTCAAGTACTAACACTATGTATTTTTATTTTGTTTTATTTTTTATTGTTGCTTTTTTTTTCTGTGCCGTTTTCTAACGCAATGAGTCAGTGACCCAATAAGAGTCCCGTTAGGAATGAAAACTTGGCGAACGAAAAATAAAATGAAAAAAAATGTCAAATATTCAGTTCAGTTATTGATATATGTATGAATAATATTTAATTGAGAATTATAAAGAATGTAAATAAAATAAATTGCTTTTATTTAACATTACACAGTGGGGAATATTGTGTATTAAAAGTTTATTGAATATTTGTCAATTGTTCGCAACTTAGAATAGTTATTTTGTATTAAATTGATAATTTTGTCCAATCTAACCTCAAATTTTTGTCTGTCGAATTATAAACATTTTATTGACTCGTTTTTTTTTTTTTTTTTGATTTCTGCAAGTATTTAACTTATTATTTGTGTGAGAAATATTTCAATAAACTTTTCTACAAATTATTTCACTGTGTATTATTAGTATAATTCTTATGTGGTGCAATAGCATGCATCCTTGGTGTTTTCTCCCACCCAATCAATATAACGTGTAATTCTTGTATAAACTCCTGGATATCCTGGTCGTGCACAGCCATTTCCCCATGAGACAACACCAATCATTTCATATTTTTTGTCTGGTCTCTCAGTAATCAATGGACCACCACTGTCACCCTATTAATTAAATCAAATAAAAATAAAATTATCAAATAATTCCAAATAACAAAAATAAAATATAATTTTTATATTTTCTTATTTGTTTTTTCAACCTGGCATGAGTCTTTTTTTCCATCTGGATAACCTGCACATAACATATTGTCTGATATCATTCGAGGACTGTAACTTGTATTACGACACTCTTGCAGACTCATAACTGGAACTTCAACCTCTTGAAGTACACATGAGGGTTTGCCATCTTCACGTGTTGTACCCCAACCAGCTGCAATTGCTTTCACATGTACATAATCATTTTCTGTAGAAAATAAAAGTTAAACAAATATATAAACCCGTATATTAGTCAATACATTAGAGGTTATGTATTAATGGCAATAGATGATAATATTGATAGCTATTTAGAACATATTTATATGTAAAATTCCATTCATTTATTTGTAATTTTGTTGTCGCAGGAATATAATTTATAGCCATGTGATAAAAATAATCCTGTATCATTGAAACTTGATGCGATAATAATGAGAGTAAACTAAAGTTGAAATAATAAATATGAAATCCATATTATTTTCATTTCATATGACATTAAATATCAACAAAATGCACAATGTACACTACCCGTATATGTTTAAACATACAGTTAATTACATAAAATAACAAAGAGAAACGAAATTGATTAGATAAATTGACTCATATTGCAGCAATTTGTTCAATGCAACAAATAAACAAATATGATAAAATATTCTGGATTTTATTTTCTGTGAAAGAATAAAAGACAAAAATATTTTTTGTTTTCACCTTTGTTGATTGGAAGACAAACAGGTTTGATGATTTCTGTCATTGGAACACGCTCATTGAGCTTCAGCAGTGCAATATCATTGTCGAAATTAAGAAAGCTAAAATCACCAGTCAACGTACGAACAACATAACGTGTTTCGGGTTTGCATTTTTCATCACATCTGTCGTGTTCACCAAAGGTGACTTTGATCATAAACCACATGAATCTGAAAATAAGACTGTTAAACAATTTCTCCTGTTATATATTAACATTATTTGCATATAGATATTAATTATGGTTTAATAATTCTTACCCCTTTACGCAATGTGCTGCTGTTAGGACATAACGATCATTGATAAGTGTTCCACCACAATAAAATTTATTTAAATATGAAAGTCTCACTACCCATGGGAATTCATTTACTCCTGTGGTTTGTCCACCCACAATTCGACTCTCTTCATTTCTTACGCCACAACCTAAAATTATACAAATTACCAATTTATATATATTCTAATATATATATTAATGTATTAGTTACCAATGAGTTACGAAGAGTATTAGGGATTATCTTTTAGTATAACCTAAAAATTCTTTGTTGCATTAGAGTTCAATTTATTCGATCTACAAATAACCAACTTTATATATTTTTATTTTCAAATATTCGCGCATTTTTGTTATTATTTTCGCGGTTATATTACTGTAATTACGTAGGGATTATTTTTTTTTAATTTGTTTGAATATTTGTACATTATTATTCTGTATATAAGTGATTTTTTAGTCAGATAAACAAATGATGAATTTGATTTTTAGGTTATTAGAAAAGATGGACGGTTTTTCCTAAATTTTTTGAGGTTAGATATTCAATATATAAACTTTAAATATATTTATCTCTATTATTTTATAGAGAATCATTCTAAAATTCATTTTACTGTCAGATAATTACTATTATAATCATAAATAATTTTATATTGCAGAATTACCTTCAGAAGAAATAAAGAAAAAATAAAAAAAATTTCGTGTATTTGAAAAATGACCATTTTTAGAGGTGAATACAAATTTCATGGTACTTACTACAATTGTAGCATCGATTGAATGGTGTAGAAAAATCCCATGGTGGTTTATTACCAAATAATCCAAAGAGATTTTCAATAACGTCGAAACGTTTTTTCTAAAACATCAACAAACAAAATTGATATAAAATATAAAGATAATTAATAATCGACACAATGATTAATAAAAGGACACTCACCTGGACTCCATGGATACTAGCAACAACACTGGCAATTAATAAAATAATTATAAATTGTCTCTTCATCATTTATTTGAACAATGGAATAAAAATTACAAATTATTTTATTTCCTCAGTAAAAAAATATTTAAATACATAAATATATATATAAATATTTAAAGCAGGAATGATTGTTGTGTTAATAAGACAACTGTTTAGATGGCCAATGTCACGAAAGAATGGCCATGTTACTGAACTAAAAGTGACAAACTCTGAACACAACGTTCAAGAACTTACATAAAGTGGGGGCTTTACAAGAGAAAAGAAGTCCAGACTTGACTAGGCGCCACAACTGGAGGTATTAAGACCAGTTCGAGTTCACGTTCATGGACAAATCATGTCACTGACCGCGAAGCTATATTTATATTTTATACACCAACCATCAGTTGCAAAAAAAAAAGAAAAAAATATTAAATCAAAAATATTCCTTGTTCCATCTTCCATTTTCTTTCTCTCTTTACCAGAATGATTTCCTCAAACATTCTGGTTACAAATATAAATACAAAGAATTTTAATAAATTTATTCTCATCAACATTATCTTGGATATTTTTATTATTAACAGCAGACATCAGCCAATATATTATCGCCATAAAACACGTCATGCAAGACCGGTTTTGTTGGTTAAGGCTGGTTGCACAGTACAAATTTAACTATTTAAATCTCATGAAATAATTCAGGCTTTGCAATACAAATATTATGCGCTGATACCTTCTACTACTGGACACATACATATATTTATATAGAATGAATAAACCGTTATTAGCTAATAAATTATTCAATTCACGTCAGGTACACAGCATTCACGACAAAATAACGTAAATAAATTTCGTTTATTTGTCATTAATAAAACACAAATTTCATCAATTCATAAAACAATATTTTATTTACTGTACATCATTGAAATTTAATAAACAATTCATACCTAATTAACACGTACACACAACTATACAATCATTAATAAAAATAATATTAAAATCACTTTGTTTTTTTGTTTCCATTTTTAATTTTATTATTTTAATTTTACTTTATACAATAACAAGTATCTGGTGTGTTTGTTCGAATCCAATTAAGATAATTTGTTACACGTGTATAAACACCTGGATAACCAGGGCGTCCACAACCAACACCCCAAGATACAATACCAGCTATTTCAACTTTATCACCATCTTGCACTAACAATGGCCCACCACTGTCACCTTGACACGAGTCTTGTGAGCCTTTTCCAGCACATATCATATTTGTTGTTATTCTACTGGCTTTGTATTTCATTTTACGACATTGTTCTAGACTTAAAATTGGCACTTTTACTTCATGGACAACACTAGGTAACATTCCACCTTCCATTGTTCTGCCCCATCCAACGACAGTGCCTTCTTTTCCTGCTGGATCTGATTCTGTTGATATAACAGATTGATTTTTAGGTTATTAGAAAAAAATTGACGCTTTTTCATAAATTTTTTGAGGTTAAACCCATTCAATATATAAACTTTAAATACATTTATGTCAAACACTTGAATATTTATTTTTCATTCACATGAATTAATTCATGGGGCATTCTATGCCAATTCATCCTACCAATGAACTTTGCATCTCCGATTTCGCTGAAACTTGGGCATTTTTTTTCTACCCATCGAAATAGGGTGAGGTGATTTTTTTCTAATTTTTTTATCGAGCCGTTCAAAAGATGTAAATTTTTGAAAATTTTGGGGTTTTTAAGGTTCAAATGGCCATAACTTGGCCACGAATTGTCCGATTTGAGTCTTTTTTTTTCAAAATTTTTGTTTTTTAATGAACT